>PYHW01009147.1:2857403-2897880 GCA_013186435.1 Turdus rufiventris | reverse complement strand
AGGGCAGAGAGAAAGTAAAGAGTAATAGAGCAAGGGGTAAGAGGGTGGTAAGACAGGGAAGTAAGAGGTAAGAGAGAGAGCTAAGAGTAAGAACTAAGAGCAGGAAGTAAGAGCTAAAAGTAAGAGCAAAAACTAAGACCTAAGAGAGCAAAGTTCCCATTACAATACAATAAATTTGCTTCTGTGTTAAATATTCTAATTTCCACTAACCAATCTAATACAAGATACAAATCATATAGCATTTACATACAGCCTATAAGAATCATTACATTACCATACTACGTTGCACTTTTAACTACTCTTTGGACCCCTTCTGCCAAGCTAGCAGGGGCTTCTCTGACCTTTGGACCTGCACTCCAGCAGAAGGCATGGTTCTATCAAGGGGGGATTACTTTCGACCGGGCATCTTATTGTCTTCTAGTTATTTAGTAACTAAGGTTTGGTATCTCAAAGATGGCTTTCATTTCAATCTTGCTTATAGTTTCCATATTCTCAGAATCTTTTGCTAGGCAATCTATTTATAAGGTTTTCCTGATTCATCTTTCCCAACACCCCACCACTTGTGCAGTGCTACCCATTTGGACACAAACCTGTACTGTGCCCCACCCTCCCCACCACCTTGTGCTAGCACCTCATAGACACAACCAGGTACTGCAGCCCCCAACTCCCTGGGAGCACAGCCTTTGTGTGCAGACAGCCATGTAGTGCTCCCCCACTACCAGGGTAGTCCTGCCTTCAAGGAGTTACAAGCTGGCACTGCACCCCACCCCACCAGGTAAGTGCTGCTCCCTGGTGGACACAGTCTGACACTGCAGCACCCCACGCCACCAGCTGTGCTGGTGCCTCATGGAGAGAACCCTGTACTGCAGACCCCCCACACCCTGGGCGGTGCTGCCTCCCGGTGGAGACAATCTGGTGCTGTGCCCATTCACCCACCACAGGCTGTGCTGCCCTCTGGTAGACACAATCCAGTTCTGCATCCTCCCTGGCAGTGCCACTGGCTGCTGGACATAACTTGGTCACCACTCCGGCAGTGCTGCCCCCTGGTTGGCACAACCCTTTACTTCAGCCCTATATCACTTGTGCAGTGCTACCCTCACGTGGACACAAATCAGTACTGTGCCCCACACCCCCTACTTGGGTCATGCTGCCACCTCGTAGAAACAACATGGCTCTTGTTTACCTTTCCCACAATGGATGTAAAAGCAAGAACTCCATATTAACGCTTTTCAGAGTTTACTTCTTTAAAATCAGGCTGTATAATGTAGAGGTATTCAGGCCACTTGTAGCACTCCTCACAGGGTTCAGAGGATAACCTTTCAAGGGACCTCCAAAACCAACACAGAGTTTACTGCAACTAGTAACTTCCTCAACAACATTTATTTGAATGCCAGCCTAAGAAAGTTGAAGACTACAAAATTGCAAATGGAAGAGATGTCTTGAAAATGTCACATGTTTTCCTGAGCAGCAGTTTTAAGCCTTTGTCTTAAATGCATAAACAATGAAATGGCCATCATCCAGATCAAAAGTAAGCTCATATCTGCAGTGATCTTCTGGCAGTTCATACCTTTTATGGACTACTCAGCCTGAGGAAACAAAAGAATAAAGAATACTGTCACTGAAAAAAATACTTGAAGGTTAAGGCTTTAATGTGCATTCAGAAAGCGTAAAATATTTAAGTCTTTCTCCTACTAAGCAGTAAAAAGAAAGGGGAAATTATCACTCTGGAGCAGGAATTACATGGGATGCAATTCCATAAATCTAGCTGAGCAAAAATCCCCCCAAAAATCCCCCCAAAAGTCCTAAAATTATCCACTGGAAACACCAAATCTGCCTGAAACACCCCAAACCTGACAGAATTCTAGGGATTCTTGGGAAAAACGGTGGGAAAAATCCAGGAAAAATTCAGCCTAAAACCCCACAAAAATTCCTAAATATTTGCCCCAAGAAATGGAAAAATCCCATAAAAATCACATGAGAAATGTCCAGAAAAGTTGTAAAACCTAGGCTAAAAAACAAAAATGGCCCCGAAGTCCAGTGAAATTCCAGAGATTTTTGAGAAAAAAAAAACAGGGAAACGGGTGGGCAAAATTATGAAGCAAATCTGACCTAAAATGGTCTAAAACCTCCAAAAATTGCAAGAAAAAGGGCCCAAAAAATCCCAAAATCTGCACTAAAAAACACCCAAAACCTGTCAAAATTCCACGGATTATTGGGAAAACCATGTCAAAATGAGAAAAAAGAAAAAAAAAGAAAGAGATAATCTTTTCCTCAGAGAGGAAAAGTGGAGTGACTGGACTGTGTCGCCTTGCTTACAGTTACCAGGAAAATCAACATCAGAGTTAAAAATGCCTGAATCTGGCTAACAAATGCCTCTAAATGTTTCACTGCTGTGTTCTGATTCTGCCTTCACTTCATATAACAAATAGATGGGAACACACGCAGATGCATTGGAGAGTGTATGCTGAAGATAAGACACCCATTTTTTACTAAAACAAATCAAAACCAGACCTGTTGAAAATGACCTGGGGTCATTTCAACAGCCAGCAAACTGACTTAACACAACCAACATTTGGCTTTTGCTCAATCACTTGCTTTTTTTACCTGGGCCTTAAAGATCTGTCTACAGCCTTCATCTCTGCCGATGTGTCCCATCATCCTATTGAGAAGCCATGCCTCATCGCAGCTGACTGGCCAGGTCTACTTCCAGAAGAACTGGAAACTACAAGCTGGGAGACTAGAGATACAGCACTTTACTTGGAAAAGGGCCTTCTGTGAATCCTAGAATCCCAGAATGGTTTGGACTGGAAGGGACCATAGAGCTAGATCATCTTCTTCTGACATCCTGACATGGGCAAGGACACTTTCCACTAGCCTGGTTCCACCAAGCCCTGTCCATGCCGGTCTTGGACACTTCCTGGGATAGGGCCCTAGTAGGAGCTCCAGCCTTCAAAGCAGCTTCGTACGCTCCCCAAGACTCTTAACAATGAAACACCACGCCTTACCGCTTGCCTTCCAGGCCCTACGCACATCGCTCCCGGGTGTCACTTGGGGGTCGCTCCCGGGTCTCTCCCTGCCCCCCGTGGGACCCTCACTCGGTCCCGCTCAGATGCACCTGCACTGAGAATCGCGTGTGCTGTGGTCAGACCCACTGCATGGGAAGGTGGGGCCAGCCTAGCCTCATCCACAGCACCCCCGGCAGCTGCTGTGAGAACCAGAGCTCCGCAACCAGGGATCACAGCCCCAGGCTTGTGTTAGTCTCTGCACAAGGCAGGTCAGAGTTCCCATCCCCGCACCTTCCAGCTCAGCAAGGCAATGAGAATACATGTGTGCTTGGGGGAAGAAACTTCTAAGGTGTCCCTCACACATGGTCTCTCAACTTAATGCCTAGGCCACTGAGGCTAGACTAATGCCTTATTTTGCCTTGCAGCTAAGAAATGCCATAGTTCTGGTGTGCATGTAAAGGTGCAGAAATTGGAAAAAATCTATTTTGTCTGGAAGGTCACAGGCACCCAGGACTGCCACCCTAATGATGGCCAGCACCATCCTGCTCGCTACCCTGTGGTTGTCAGCTGTCCGGAACCACTCCCAGGCCAACCTGGAACTGCCCTGCGAGGCGACACCGACCCTGACACACCCCACTTGGCTGTGCTCGGCTTGGCTCAGTACGCTTGGCTCCGCGGACCGAATTGTGAAAGTGCAGCCACAGCTCATTCACAATCAGAGTCAGCTAAGATTTCTCTTGCTGCTTCAAAAATTAAAGCGCTGCCTTTGGGCTTCATCACACACAAATGGGAGGTTAAGCTCTTTGTCCAACTCCTTGTACTGCAACTGCATGCAAATAATGCCAAGTCCTTGACGTTTGGTGGCTTTCATACCAGGGCACTGAAAAAGTAGACCAGTGTTATTGGGAGACCCCTCTTCTTTATTTAACAATGGTCTTCCGAATCTGAACATCTCCCAGTTGACTGGAATCTAGCCAATATTATTCCAGTTCTCAAGAAGGGCAAGAAAGAAGACTGTGGTAACTGGAGGCCAGTCCATTTCATTTCAGGACCTGGTAAAGTTATGGACAAGATATTCTGGGAGTTACTGAAAATGACTTGAAAAACCTTGTAGTCAGTGATCAAATTAAAATGGATTCAAGAAAGTAAAGTAATGCTTCACTAACTTACTATCCCTTTATGACATGGTTACCCACCTAGTGAACAAAGGGAAGGCAATGGATGTAATTTTTTATTCTTTATTTTGATAAAATCTCTCACATTATCCTTCTGGGTGAAATGTCCACCACACAGCACAATGTACACAATGGGATGAGGGAACAACTGATTGACGGGTCAGGCTCAAAGAATTAGAGTGAATGCATCTCCTCATGGCCAGTCAGTCAGCTCCCCCACCACCCAGGCAGTACTTCCCCCTGGTGGACACAACTTGGTACTGTGCCCCCACTGATCAGGTGGTGCTTCCCCAACATGGAAACAAACTGGTACTGCAGCTTCCCACATCTGGTCAGTGCTGCCCCTACTGGACAGAAGCTGGTACTGCACCCATCCCCCTCCCTCCCCCGTGGCAGTTCTTCCCTCTGGTGGACACAACCCTGAATGGTGTCCCCACCCCAGGGGAAGTGCTGCCCATAGGTGGAAAGAACCCGGTACTGTGGCCCCCCGCCATCCTCCAAGGAGTTCTTCTCCCTTGTGGACACAACACGGTGCTGCAGCCCACCCCCAGTAGTTCTGCCCCTTAGTGGACACAGCCTGGTACTGCAGCTGCCCCTCCCTTGCTCAACAGTCCTGCCCCCTTCGTGTATAAACCCGGCACTCTGCTTGCTCACCCCGTCCCAAGCAGTTCTGCTCTTTTGTAGTTACAACACAACACTGCAACCCCCAACACCACTACCCCTTGAGCAGTGCAACCCTCTTGCTGACACCACCCAGTAGTGCAGCCCCCTCCCCTCCCCCCAGTAGTGCTTTCCCCATGTTGAAATGACTGTGTACTGCAGCCTTGTGGTCCCAGGAGTGATTCTGCCTTGTGGACACAACCTGGTATCACAACAGAGCTCCAGTAGAACTGTCCCCTAGTGGACACAACCCTGTACTGTGCCCCCCCACTGCCCCCACCCCCCAGGCATTGCTGTTCCTCGGTGAAAACAACGCAGTACTGCAGCCATCCACTCGTATCCCCCGGGCAGTGCTCATGGACACAACCTGGTTTCGCAACTCTCCCCCTCCCCAGGTAGTGTTGCCCCCTGGTGGACAAAACCAGTACTGCCTGCCAGGTGCAGTACTGCCCCGTGGTGGACACAACCCGGTACTGCGCCGCACCCACTCCCCAGGCAGTGCTGTATCCTGGTGGACACAACACAGTACTGCACCCCTCCATTCACTGTGTAGTGCTGCCCCTTTATGGACAATAACCTAGTAAAGCAGCCCACCCCCACCCCCCCCCAGCAGTGCTGCCCCCTAATGGACACAGCATGGTACTTCACCCCCTACCTTCACCTCCCGAGCAGTGCTGCACCCTATTTGACACAACCCTGTACTGCAGGCCTGCCCCCCCCTTCCCCCCTTTCTGGGCAGTGCTGCACCCTGGTGTGCACAACTATGTGGCTGCATGATTCCACCTGTGCCCCAGTTTGCTGTAGTGTGCCTGAGTATAGCCAAGTGTGCCTGTGTGTGGACGAGTGTGTACGATTGTCACTGAGCATGCCAAGTGTGCCTGATTGTGCCCGAAGTGTTCCCAAATGTGTGTGAGTGATGTTGAGTGCACCTGAGTGTATTTGAGTGCACCTGAGTGCGTGCAAGGGTGCCTGTGAGTGCTTGAGTTTGGTCGAGTGTTCCCAAGTGTATCTGAGGGTACAGGAGTGTGTATGAATTCGTCAGCGTGTGGCTGAGTTTGCCTATGGGTGGACGAGTTTGCCTGTGTCCGAGTGTGCCAAGTGTGCCTGAATGTGCCCGAGTGTTCTCACGTGTGCATGAGTGTGCCCCAACTTTCCCGAATGCATGTGAGTGTTGCGAGTGTGCCCGAGTGTGTGCAAGTATGCCTGAGTGTGTGTCCGTGTACAGGAGTGTGCCTATATGCTCCTGAGAGTGCCCAAGTACTCCTACTTGAGTGTTTCTGGCTGTGCCAAGCAAAGCCTTGAATGGCCTTGAAGTTCTTCAGTTTCTGCTTGAATTACACACAGCAAAGAGTGACACCGCAGAGAAGCGGGTCTGGGCGTGAAGCTCTCCTGACTCCGTTCTTCGAATGAGATGTTACCAAGAAGATTTCCATTTCAATTCAGTCGACCAGAGAAAAAGAACCCAGGGCTATGTAGCTCTTAGAGGGAATATGCATGCCCCAAGGGTGGTTTCGGCAGAAGCAAAACTTCAGAGCATTTCACAGCCACCAGAGTCTTTGCTGTGTGAAAAGCAGAAGACCATTCTCCTCTTGGGAGAATGAAAGTGCACCAGAATATAATGTCTGAAGAATGGAGCAGCAGAGCACCAGGCTGGTGTGCGCAGTATACTGGCTATAAGTAGCAAATGGTAGGGGGCAGCTCAACGCGAGTTATCTTTCTGCTACGTATTCCTCTTCCAGCCTTCTGTGGAAAAAACTGGGATTGCCATTAGGATCCTAGATGCTAAGAGCACATTCATGGGTACACTGGAGAAAGAGAAGATACAATTACTTTGCATTCTTGATGGGATTTATGCAAGCAAAGCAGAAAGTGCTGCCCTGCACTGGCTTTTCTCTCCAGAGCTTCTCGCTAGGACAGCAGCTGCAGAAAGTTGGCAACTGAGCTGTGAGAGTGCAAAATGTAGACGGGACACCTGTGTGAGAAAGGCGGTACAGAAAGGCAGTGTGCTATGCGCTGTTTCAGAGCTGTTTGGAGAACACAAACTTGAAGAATGCATTCTCAGTTCCAAGACTCTGCAACAGTGAAGGTGTAAGAAGAAAGTGATAGCAACGAGAAGAGCTGTTCAACGGCTGTGCTATACTTTTCCAAGCAGCAAGAGCATTTTCAGCTGACTGCCATTTTGAGAGAGCTTTTGCTGGACTTTTGCAGTTTGGTAGGCTGCTCACACAAGCCTGGAGCACTGCCACTTCATTCTTGGCTTTATGCGATCCAGCAAGAACTGACGCCCTGCCATTCAGCTTTGTTGTAAGGTACAGCTGGTTATGGTAACAGTTCAACGTGATCTAGTTTGACTCCTACCTCTTTACCTTCCAGCCTTTTGTGGAAAACAATGTGCCTGCCGTTCATTTCTGAGGTGCGGAGAACACATTCCTAGGTGCACTGGAGTAAGAAAGGGCACAGGGACTGGGTGTGTTCGATTGCACTTACTCAGGCAAGCAGAAAGTGCTGCCGTGCACTGGCTTTTCCCTCCAGAGCTTCTAGCTAGGACAGCAGCTGCGGAAAGTTGGCAACTGTGCTGCGAGAGTGCAAAGTGTAGACGGTACACCTGTGTGAGAAAAACAGTCCAGAGAGGCAGTGTGCTATAGGTGCTATTTCAGAGCTTTTGGAGAACACAGACTTTAAACTGGTGGAAAATTCTGTTTGAATCACATTCAAGGGGCACCCCTTTTTCTTTTGCAACCTGCAAAGTTCTACCAGGTTGCCACTTTCTCTGCACGGTGCTTCTTAGCTCTAAGTACCACAGAACAGCTTTGCAAGGACTGAAGATCTGGAGACATGTCTCTCGCAGATGAATGTGCAGGAATGAAAACACGTTCCTCACGTCTCCTTCCCGTGGCCCGGATTATGGTGCTGTGCTGAGTGCCTTGGACATAGAACGACTTATCCAGAGAGTGATTCTCTCCTGCCACATTTTGCTGAGCTACTCGAGCGTAGCTAAAAGCTGATGAATAGACATGCACCACACACAGGAGGTCTGTACAGTATGCATGCTGAAAAGCAGCAAATCTTCTGGATTCCTTCAGTAAACATAATTTCTAGCAGGTATGCAAATTAAGGCTTCTCAAATGTAGATCTCCATTTTTTATTTATTTCTCCAGACTATTCTGGTTTTCTCTTTAACAATTCGTCTTGAAATGTTAAAGTCAGGTGTTGGGTACCAGACCCCAAAACACTGGTGCACATTACAGCACTTTATGAAATCTATAGGCTTACCATACTTTTCCTTTAATTCACCATGACTGGATATCCTGAAGTCTTCACAAGCCTGCTGGAAAGATCCTAAGAGAGATCGCTATTTGGCCTTTCATTCACTTCCACCCATGAGTACCAGAATGTTACTTATATGATGTCGGCCCTAGCCTTCTTGATTTTGGGTCATGAATGGCTTTGGAGTGTGCTATGAGAGCTATAAGGAGGGACATTAAACTTCTCCAAGTAGATAATCACCAGGTCAGCCTTCTCCCAAATATTGAGGAGAAATGCCTCTCTCTGTCATCACTGGTAGAAATTCATGCCATCCAACACAAAATTGGGAATCACATGGGTGGGAATCTGTGGAGCAAGAGGAGTATATATTCTACATAAACATTTGCACATTGAATTCAGACTCACTTAAGCTCCTGAATTTTAATATAAGAAGTAACAGTTTTCAGTTTCCTCTGTTTGATATTTTTATATACTACCACTTTCTGTGAGTTAAATATTTTCAGACTTTTGTGATGTACTTCTCTAATAAGAAATAGAGAAAAGTTTCATATTTCACACCAGACTATTACTTTCCTAATTTTTTCTCTCTAGAAAGGGAAAATCCTTTCCTCGTGGCCATTTAGCAATACTGACCAAAGGTTCAATTTATAAGAATTTTTGAGCACAAAAATATTAGAAATGGACCAAAATCCATCAAATCCAGTCACCAGCCTGTAACAATGCCTGTAACAATGGTCCATATATTCAACTCAACCCTTTTGTAATTTTCTGATACTTTCCAAGCACTGGTTTTTGGTTTTTTTTGGTAGACAAATACCAGAACCAAACACGGTAGTTGATGTTGATACACCGTAGATTTATACTACAGCAGAATGCTGTTTTTGGGTTTTTTTCTGAGTTTATTTCTTAATGATTTCTGAGAACTTTGCTTTTTGAATCACTGTATAGCACCAATCTGATACTTCCACAGAAGAGCCCCAAATAATGTAATTCAAATACCTTTGAGTGTAGACACCAGCTTTTTTTGCCTGTCTTCTCTGTTGTTGTGTCTGCAAGCATTGTATTCCTCCTCCTACTTTTTAACTAAGGCACTTTGCAACTCTGCACGCTCAGTTCTTGTCTTGAATAGTCTGAAGAGCTTTATTTTATCATCAGATATCATCATCATGCTATTAATGGACTTTCCAAATCACTCAAAGTCTCTTGAGAGTGTAAGAAATTGTATCAGTTGGGCTTTGTTCACTCCATATGCTTATCAGCTTTTCTTAATTAATTAACATGTTGGTGAAGCATATCTTCCTTTAGTAATGTTGAAACTTCACTGACGCTTACCCAAATCACCATATTTACTATGTGTAAAACAATATATTGTTCCTTGTAATATCTGCCAACTGGCTCTAGGTACAGATTTCAGGTTATGACTCAACACTTGCTCAGAGGTCTTTGGGAAGCAGCACCACAATGGTTTTCTTGCAGCTGGCAGGTGCAAAGGGAGTTGAAGTAGAGGTTGCTGCTACCATAACACTTTGAGTTGCATCGAACTCTCTAGCTGAGTACTCTCTGATAGTAAAATGTTGTTGTTGTTGTTCCCTTTTGTCAGAAAGCAAGTTTCCACTCGTAAATATTCCCCGATTTGTCTTTAGTGAATAGAGATTCTGAAGCTAATCTTGTTCCTCTAAGGAAATTCCTTAGAGAATATTTTTTTACCACAAAATATGTTTTTTTTAACACACCTTTGTCATACTTGTAACTCTGACGCAGTAATGGCTCATTTCAGAACTCTCTTTTAGGGACTAAGAAATCCCTTACCTGAAATAATGGGCTGTTTGCACATCCCACACAGGAGAAAATCTAAACTAAAAGCAACAAACAGACTTAGTAACAGTATTAAAGACCATTGAATGGCTCTATTACCTAAAAACCATAGCCAAAGCCAAACCTGATGTCAGTTGTCTCAGAAAAAAGAGATATCAAGCCTTTCTCATAAACTGTTTCAGCTTTTTCTCTGTGTTACAGTTCTAGGAATATAAACTGAAGTGACTACACCTCTCCTAACTGTATAAGAACAAGCCTATTAGTAGGCCTGTTGCTTCCACCAGTTTGCAGACACTGTGGGGAAAAAACAAACTGATGTGAAACATGGTGTTTGCAGTCCAATTATCTAGTCTAAAATTCAAATGAATTCTAAATCTTCAACACACCAGTAAATAAGCAACCCAACACTAGGAGAAAGTTGTACTGAAACCATGCATATACTTAGTTAATGGATTAGTTTTTATAAATAATTTTTTTCTCTAATGTGATTACCAAAGTAAAAGAACCAGTGTTCTAAAAGAATGCTCTTAGTCAGTACTTTATTATTATTCATGTACTCAGGAAGACAAAAGGAACATATTCCCAATATTTTTGTATTTCAATGAAGTAACCTTTTACTCAAAAAAAGAAGGATTAATATAGTTTAATTATTTTCCGGTTAAAAAGAAAAAGAAATTAAGTCTGTGTATATTACAGATACTTGAAGAAGAATATTATTAAATGACAAGCAGTCATTAAATTATGTCAAGTACAAAGTCATATACCTAACTTCCTGTTTAGCAAAGCAGAACACAAACACACTGACATTACATATCCTGAAACACCAGAGCCCATGAGTAGGAAGTGGCTATCTAGCATGGTTCCTGGGAGCAAAGGGACATGCTGCCTGGGTAGGATGTACACAATCTCTGGAGCATGAGGGGTACTGGCACTACCTGGGTGCTGATGAATATGCTTATTGTCGGTAGCTCATAGTGCAGCTACAGTGGCAGCTGCAGGTTGAACTCTTGCAAATGACAGTTTCTTCAAGACATCTGAGACTCTGCCATGGGAAACCTTGCATTGAGCTAGTGAGTAAACGAGGTGTGATTGTGAACGTGGGGATGAAGCTGTGAAGGGGTTTTGGTGATGCCAGTGTGACTGCCAGAGTGGCTCCTTGATGGTCAGAAAGATAAGTTTCCTTAATGTTGTTGAGGTTATCACGTCTGGATAAGATAACATTATTGCCTCTAGCGTGTGGCACTCGCAGGCTGTTGGTGAGTGAGGCGGCAGCGCAGCCTACAGGCTGCTGAGTGCACAGTGCATGGTAGATTTGTCACCCTGGTTTTATTGTCATGTTTGTCACACTTTTACAGGACAGGAATCGTCTCAGGTGAGTTGGCTGTATCACCACTGTACTTGGTCCATCTTTCCATCTTTCCTTGGACTTCAACCTAGAGCTCTTGGCAATGGTCTTTGAGTATTGTTTTCATTTCAAACTGTCTGAAATAACTTGAAGGTGATGTCACAACTGACCTGGTTTAGGGGAAATTTGGGAGAAAACCTCCAAAGGGCCCCCACAGGAAAAAAACCCAAGCGGCTCCTGCTTCAAGCAGTTTGGGAAGAAATTTCCTCAGAAAAGTTGAAAAAACCTGTTTATGAAACAGGCAAAGCACTGCCCAACACAAAAAAATGAACAATACCAAACAACAAAACCTCTTGCACTCTGTAGAGATTACAAATTCAGAATGTCTCTCTCCTGTGGGTAGTAGCTTGGCTCAGTATGTTATCAGTCCCTTCATCGCTGGAAAACGCCACTGCCCTGGCCAGGCCCTGGAGGGCCACAGGTGGTCCCCCATGTCCCCAGTCCAGGGCAGGTTCAAATAATTCCAGGAAAAAAGGAACTTCTCTGCTTCAGTTAATCAAAAACTAACTTAAAAGTAAAGGAGAACTCTCTCCCACTGTCCACCACTGTCCAGGAGACAAAGCAATGCAACTCCTAGCTCTATGTTTTGAAAACAACTGCCTCAAAAATGCCACTGCTTCCTGCTACTCCCTCCGCCCACCCCTTTCACTCTCGGATCCAATCTTAACTGTACAAAACTTATTTCTGGGCTAAACAGATGAATGGGGATACAATTCAACATGACAAAGTCACCCCAGGTCTACAACCAACCAGAGAGAGGTTTTCACAGCACAGAACACCATGCTGGAGCAAATGACAGTGTTGTGTTGGAGGCTTGCAGGCAAGAGTTGCTAAAGAGCAGTCAAGAACAGCACAGCGCAAAGGAGGTCACAGCTTGGTTTATGCAAGGAGGACACAGCTGTCCTTGGTTTCTCCATGCTGCTGCCCCCTGTAGCTTATTCACACTGCTGTGCCTGTGGCTTGTCCACACTACTGCATCGAATTATATGGTGGTTCAGCAGTCAAGCAAAAATGGGACAAATGCAAATTGAAGATGGGGCCAACCCATGAAGTGAGGATGAGAAACACGAAGTGTCTCTGAGCTGAATATATGCAACAGTGATGATACAACCCAGCAAGCAGCACTTCACCACAAGAAGGAGCATTTAAATAAATAGATGATTCCAGACAATGGAGTGCTTATTTAACTTAGCAGAAAGCTTAGCTCAGGGTCTCGAAGGTGAAGTCACAGACTGTGGGCAGCTAGGAGGGTCCCTGGAGATCCGATGCTCCAAATTGGGAAGCTGCCGCCCTTCCCAGAGAGAGGGTTCTTCAAGAGACTGCCTTCTAGGGGAGTCTTCTGGAAAGTGTCCTAGCCACCAGATAAACTTCAGCAAGCGGTGACCTGTGGCCACAAGTGGTCAGTTCTGATCAGTGATTTCAACTCAGGGATTTCAGCCCTGCTTGCAAGGTTGTCCCAGGCCAACTCAGAGTCAGAGAAAGAGGAGAGTTGTACGGTGATTCCACAGAGATTCCTTTATTATCCAGGGATGACAGCTCCCTGGAGAACTGGGGAAAAACTGGGGGTTTTATGGGGGAAAGCAAGGGTGGAGTGCCAAAGGGGAAAGACCAAAGGGTTACTGAGGGAGACACAGGACTTCTGGACATCAAATCAATGTGATTATGCAGAAGCTGCTTTATTGTTTACTTTTAGCCCTATTTATACATTCTAAGGCTACTGTCCACGCCTTTCTTGATTGGTGCCTCTATGCTGTTCACGCGCGCTGCTCAAGACCCCTAGGTGCGAAGACTGGTCGCTGTCCAGTACTTCTTTGTCCACCTTTATCTTGGGTCTTCTAATCTTGGTACTCAGTTTCTCAGCTCCTTCTCTCCCAATTTAGCACAATTTATATTTCAGTAGCCTTGAAGAGTTCCAACAAGTTAGAAAGGGAGTAGAAAAACACCTAAAAATGGTTCATCCAGTGCACCTGTTATAAACATTAGTCTACACTAAAAAATATGCAGAAAAACAGCTAGGCGTGTAGAGAAACAGCACAATATGGAGAAAAACAACTAAATATAGTTTGGCTGGTGCATATGATATAGACTATGGCCCAGTCTTGACACATTACCACAGGTTGCAAAGGATTAACATGGGTACTAGGGCAGGGTAGGATCACTGGAGCTGTTGGGGATAGCTCAACATAAGAAAAGGTGTGCCAACCTAAAGGAGTATCCTTCCAGGAGGGTTGAGATGAGCTAATCACTGCCCATTCAAAGGACATTCCATTCAAGGGGCATGCCTCACGGACAGGCTGTGGGTACAGTCGTGGCTGGCCCACTGGCCTCCACACTGTGTGATGCGAAAAAAAGAACACACTTAACCTGTTAGTGATAATATTGGCAGTGCTTCACGATTCAAGGTCCTCCCTTAAGACCAGATACTTAGAAAAAGGTGTTTTGTGTTCCAGCTCTGCAGTTCAACTCAGAGATCAAGGGCAAGGTGGCAGGCATGGGTCGCTTTGAGGGAAAACCGAGCACCACATGTGCCAAGGCAGGTACACTGGCAGGCAGGAGAAGGCTGGGTGGCTCCAAAAGCTCCTCAGTGTCATCACTGACCAAGTATCATCATGTATGCTCTGGAGCTGCAGAGATTGCCCAAGTGGTCAGTCCCAAGGATAAACAAAGTTTCAACACATTTCCATTCCTTTCGGAGCACAGCAAGTACTGGAAAGTGAGGCAATTCCTTCAGACTGTAATTTCATGGTGCAGCTGACCAAATTTCTGAGCATGCTGGGCTGCAAGGAGCAGGCTTTGGATACATACCTGCAGATCTAGGCTAGAGTAGAATAAATAAGGTGTACAAAATAAGTATGTTAAAATAAAAATACAGAATTTACTGTTTTACTAGGTAGAACAGGAAAATAAGGAAAATGAGATAAAATAACTTTTAGGAAGTTGTACATTTCCTTTAAGTTCACTCTGAAGTTAGAGGAATTAGGGAATTCATTTTCTTCTCCTAAAGCTGGAGAACTGCTTTTGCAGGATGGCTGAGAACAGAGTTAATGTTCGGCAAACTGCTGAAAATTAATATTATAACTGATTCTCACTTTTAATTTAAATGTAGAATCCACAATATAGACCAGGTCCAGTCTGTCATGCTGAAAACTTCACTGCTTCCAGAGAAAGCCAACAGCAGGTAGCCAGAAGGCAGGACTGGAAGTTGCACTCTGGACGACAGGAACCCATATGAAAGCCCATTTCAGAGCAGAACTTAAAAGAGGGAGCAAATTTTGAGTAAGTTCTTTTATATTTGGGACAATTTACTCAAACACGCATGATAGAGTAGGTATAGAGCCCAACCTAAAGACAAAGCGCTGTTCAAACAAGAAATACATTTAGTATTAGCTCTAGGAATCTGCCCATCTAGAGATCATAACTAAACATGCATGCAGCTCCTGGGAGAAAACCAGGCAATGTTATACTGTATTGCACTGAAAAAGCAAAGGTATAGTCTACGCAAATTCACTTTGCTTCCGAATTTCTGGTAAAGCCTAGCAGTAGCTGGGCACTTTATGGCTGAGCATCTCTCTTCACAGCCAGCGAGAGGAGCTGGTAGAGAAGAGTTAATGATTCTGGGAAATTATACTTGACTCAGAGTGTTCTCTCCAGCATGGCACATGCAGAATGGCTAGATGTCTAACTGGTTAAGATAATTGTGACTATTTCCAAGTAAATTAGGCATTCCTGTTTAGGTTTTTTTTTAATATCGAGAATGGCATTCTATATGAGAAACTACATGCAAAACATTTCTCATTTTAAAAAAGCAACTATAGTAATCAGCAAGCAAATATTAGCAATGTTTAACACCTTTAGTCTCCTCTCCCCACTTCCTGTTTTTACTAAGCTTTTACGAATTTATTGGCATTTTTGCTCTCTTACCTTTACTTACGCACCACCAATATGTATTAGCTATCCAACACATCGTTAATTACCAAGTTTCAATTGCTGTTTTTTACACATTTTACAACTAGCAAACTAACTATTACTTCTCAAAGAGAAATTCCAGGATTTAATGGATAGTGATTCTCGTAAATACCACATTGCAAAACCAGACTCTACAATATGTTACCAACAAGATCTTTAGAGGGAACAGGGGCTGGAGTACTTAGCTCTCAACTATAAAGTCTCTGATGGCAAGTGTCCACCATGAAAAATCTCCAATTAACTTTTTCCTTTTCATATTTTTTCTGCCGTTATTATTCAGTGTCATGTAATAGTGGAATTTTAAGGGTCAAAGAAATACAGTGGGGTGTGAGATTGTAATGCAGTGTGCAAGAGGCGGCAAGGTGGGATTAGGAACAAGCAAAATGACACTGACTCTGATCTGGCTGAGCTAACAGATAAAGAAACTTTGATCTGACACATCTGAGTGGCTGTTCATCTCAGACTACAGCTATGGAAATTACTTTCTCCTCCTGTTCTAGAAGTTGTTTAGTGGTGCCCATTAATTTCTAGTTTCTGACGAGGACACCTGCAATGACACCAGCATGTAAAAGCCTAATTTCAGCCTTGTTGGATGTCTGGAAGCAATCATATACGGTAGAAGAGCTGGAGCAGAGACAGAAAATCGAGGGGGGTTCTCCCAGGTACCTGCCCTACAGCACTTGAAAGAACAGGGAATCATTGTTACAGATTCCTACGTAGTACCTCTACACCGTTTCCTGGCCTGGGAACTTTTCCCAGTGTTCAATTATGTTTAAATAATTTAATAATGAAGTCAACAAAATGTTACCCTACATCCACTGGAGCAACAGAAATAAGGGCATACTGAGTGCTCTGGAAAAGACCAGCATATTCAGAGTCCTCCATGCTCAAACCTTCAAATTTTTAAAATCAGCTGGAATTTATGATAAATGCTAGAGAGACCTGAAAAGAAGAAAAAGTTCTTGGAAGTCTCATCCAAGTCATCCTTGTTTGGTTCAGCACTTCACTGTGCTCTGTGGCTCTTCTATTGATGCTGTACTGAATTCAGTTTCAGTATGCACAGCCACTCCCATGGACTCTATCCATGAGCACAGTAGTCCATCAAGATTTTTAATGGCTATCCATAGACACCAAGTTTCACTTTTGTACTTTGGCCATTATTCTTTGCCTGACCTTTTTGTCTAGTCCAGAAGTTAAGAATTACATTCTTTCTAGAAAGGATCTCAAAGGGTTGCCTGCAAAGGGATTTGAAAAGCATTGGCTGGTGTGCTAATACTCACACCGGCATAAACAAGTATGTCCTAAAAATACAAGCTGTGATTGTAATTGGTCTGCCTAATTATAGAAACTGAGTTAGAATATAGTCCTGATTGCCAACAGTAGAGGTCAGAGTGCTTCATAAGGCTCCTCTTGCAGCACTTCCTCACCTAATAAATGAATGAGCTTTTCCAGAAACGTTGACTTACAATTCTTGGAAGTAGCATCCTGGATCATTTTTCCTGCTGTCTTGAAGGCAATTCAGGAAAAAACTCGTAAGAGTTTCTGCCTGAATTACCCTCAGCTACAGGAGGTGTGTGAAGGAACATATAGGGATTTTTAACTAGACACAATCAGGATTAAACCTATTATATTGTACCATTCTACAATTCTACCAGGAATTATACGGTGATAGGAGTGAGAAAGCCGAGTAGTAGACATTCTCAGTAATGATTCGGGTTATGAAGTAGATGGTGTGTTTAAGCCAGTGGAATGACACTGCTGGAGTTCCAGCTTACAACACTAGGGAAGAGAATTAAGGCTGAGATTGAGTTTAAGGACAATTGCAAGGTGGTTAGTTCAGGTAGAAACGAGCAGTTTGCCTGTTGTGTGATGGAGAATAACCATCTCAGCAAAAGCTCTGCACAACGTTTGATCAATGTGCACTGTCAGCAGAGCCAGTGACATTGTATCAGGGCAAAAGAGCAAATACCTTGGCAAGTGTGTGACTAGGAATAAGGCCTGGAATAGATCTTGTTCTGTTCATGGACAAGACCAAATGACAGCCTAGCATTCAGCTTTGGGCAGTGTTCCCAAGAAGATACATACCACACAGCAAGAAGTCAGAAGATAGCAGGAATCAGCAGAAATGAAAATATATAAACTGCATGAGAACAGGAACATCAGGGTTGAAAGAGTACAGCTGAGGAAGATGTTCCACTGTCTGTCTTTGCAAGAAAGCCTGCAGAAAAGGAAGAAATAGTCTGTTCCCTGTGGCTGTGACTAATATCACTAAAAGGAGAGGAACTTAACTACAGCAAGGAAGACAAGAGCCATTAGGAAAACTGTTTCACTACTCTTACTACATGCAAAGTATTGCTTAGAGTCACTGTGACATCTCAGTCACAAAGTCACAAGAATAGGTCACAATGTTTTTGGAGTGTGATTTCCTAAAACCAATGAAGCACCAACTGCATTAGTCTATCCCATGTAAAAAGGTAAAAACGGATTTTTTAAACTGCAATATAATGTAAAATTAGTAAATTCAATAGGAGTAAAAAAATCTAAGCAAGTGTAAGTTTTGCAGAACTTCACAGTCCAGGTCTGGACCTAGCTCAAGACTCAGCTTTATGGTGCTGTGGTGTTTTCCATACAGGCAGAGAAACAGAGCGAAATTTTATAGCTTTCAAGAAAGTACTGGTGAGGAATAACACAGTTGCTTATAACAACTGTCAGTGGATGTAATTGGGGAACTGGAGCTTCCAGGCTCCACCATTTCATAGTATGAACACAAGGAACAATCTCCTTATGACTGTGGCAGGTAAGAGGACAGACAGAATATTGTCCTGACAGAATAAGTTCATCAGCCCCATGAGCATTTCCCACATACCTCAGGCTTTCTAAGCATTGCTCCCTAATAGTTCTCTACCTTCCTCTCTTGCTGCACTCTGACCTTTGGTATACTCCTCTACTTTCAGCTTTACTTTCTAGGATGCAGACACAATGTTCTCTGATGTACAATGCTTGATCTTTTGGTCCATGCATATTTGAAAGGCACTATGAAGAATCCCTCTCCTATATGACTCTTCAGTTCTAGCAGCCCCAGCAAAGAAGTTGAACAATTGTTACTCTGACCTCTGTCTTTATGGCCAGGATGCTGGGGTGGAGGGGTTTTTTGTGGTTTTGAATCAACTTCCCTAGCCCTCCCAATTTCATGGAGATCAGGGATGGGAAAATATTTAAATTTCTTCTGCACAACATCCCCATGCTCATAGGGAGAGGAATGGGCAGGCTAGGAGTAAGCAGGAAGGAACATCCTGGGTGAGTTCTGCACTGCATCTCTTCGGTTTGTGCACACTAAGGGATGTCTTCCTTTACATGTACTTCTGAGTGCATCACCAAGGTACAGAAAAAAATCTTTACTCACATGGCAGAAGAAAATCCAGACATTTTTAATGCTAACTTTGAAGATCTGGATGGTTTCTTTCAGAGCTCCATGTAGGACAGTTGTATCCAGGAAAACGGCTGCAAGACAACTGTATTGTCCTGCTGTGTACGTGCCAGAAGGGAGTTATTCTTGTCAATAAGTTTTGTTATGCATTTAGGTGAGGACAGCACATTGCCATTATGCATACTCTGTGTTAAGACACCAAAAGTTGGAGAGACAGGTACAATATCTTCACTCTCATGACCAGTGACAGGACTCGAAGAAATGGCACGAGGCCGAGTCAGGGGAGGTTTAGATTGGATATTGCAAATAGGGTTTTCACCCAGAGTGCGGTTGGGCACTGGAACAGGCTCCTCAGGTAAGTGGTCACAGAGCCAAGCCTGACAGAGTTTAATAAGCATCTGAAAAACACTCTCAGGGATATGATGTAGTTTTTGGGGCATCATCTGCAGGGGCAGGGTTTGGACTCGACCCTGATGTGTGCCCTATAGTCCAGTGTGTCTTACGGTCATGAAATTACTGTAATGCACAGAGTTGCACTAACTCCCTCTTCTGATGCTCCCATTCTATTCTTCAGCAAAAAAAAGGATTTTATTTTCTGCATCTTGTGTCCAAACTGTCAACCTTTTTCTATGGACCTTATTCCTCTCTTGTCTGAATTGTGCGTTTCCGTCCTTTCTACTTTAGGATGGGCATAAAATAAACCTGCTTTTCCTAAACCCATGTCTATTTATAGAGAAATAGTTACACAATCCCATAGTACAACACACCTTCACCATCAGCTACACAATCTTTCTCCAGATGGAAGAAATACTGTTCTATATCCATTACACTACATAGGAAAAATAAGCAGCAAAACCCAGGGGCTTCTGAATTTTTCTGAGTTTCCTTTCCTAATTGTCAACATTGGTGATATTTTTCATTTATAGGAAAGACTTCTGACTTTTCCAACCCCTTATGATCAGCCACTTGTGGAAGATGGAAGAGTTAATGAGTGAATAAATCACTAGTGCAAAAAGACTGGGGAAAAAACTGACGGCAGTAATGTTCAATTTCACTAGCCCTTTAGAATTAAAAGAACGTCTAGAAAAAATACAGGTCCCAGAACTTCCTTGAAATTTACACTGACTGGACTAAGGAAAAAAAACTGGAGCTTTGCTTAACTGCATGATGAATGCAGTCAAAAGACTTTCCTAAAACATAAAGCAGATGGAAGATATAGCAAGATTTTCTCCTTAGAGAAGCACATTTCTGGATGAAGTGTCTTCCAAATATGAATTTTGCAAGCTGGTAAGCAGTCCATCTCTAAATTGGTGTGCTCTTCTCTGTCCTCCCTGCTTAGTTATTTCTCCCACTGATGATAAAATGGTTTCCAATCCAGCAAAAGCAGTATCGTTCTCTTCATATCAAGAGGGAAGGTGAAGCCCCAAGAAGGTGTTTGCTCTCTGCTGTTTGCCAAACACCGTCTCCAAGTCTTTCTGATTTCTCTTCTAGTGATATACCCTTCAACATTTACTGTTCCTAAGGCAACAGGTTCTTCTAGGCCAACAGGGAAATAGTAAACTCTCTATTCATGAACCTACTAAAAGGCCCCGTGCAAAGTAACTTTCCCCCTTCATGTTCCTCTGGTTTAGGGCTCCATTTCACTTCTTACCTTTTTTGGGCTCTTCATTCATATCATGAACATCATGTGAAAATGCAGCTGTAAGAAAATAGAAATCCTACTTCAGAAACGGGTATGGAGGTAGCACAATAGTCTCCAAAATATGCAACTCAGCCTTAAAGTGATAACTTCATTAGAACACTTATAACAGATAGTCCTGAGAACCACTATGTTATGTCATTTTAACGACACACAATTAATTTCAACTTTGCTCCAGCAACCACTTAAGGGCCCAGATCATTAAATTTTTTTTTATATCTATGCCTACAACTTTGCAAATGTCTTGCTGATGTAGATTTATTGGTAAAGCTGCACAGATCTTTCATAAATATAGAGAGATAGCTGAGAGGAGAATCTGCATTTCTTTTTTTTACTTAATCTTTGTGTTGAACTAACACTAACTTTAAACCTTCCTCTTTGCAGGCCTTGAAGAACCTTTAAAAGAATCATTCTAAAGCAAATTTAAGTGCAGTACGAAAATGAGGGGTTTTGGGAGGTTTATTGGTTTTTTTTCCTACCCATCCTTCTATTTTTCTCACTGTCAGATTAATCCATAGTCTCAACTTCAGCAGTCTCTGAACCATGTGCTAGAACCACAGCTTTAACAAATGTAAGGTACCAGACTGAGTATGCCGCATGAAGACACTGTGAGCTCAACACCAGAACACTCCAAGAGGGCACTGAGTCTGCCACCTGATGATGCGAGCTTTGGCCATTCCCCACTGAAACACTGTTTGGTCTGGTAAGAGAATATTTTAAGAATCTTCCCTTCCTCTCCCTAGTCTGCTTGACTGCCTTGGTGTTTAATTTCATTTGATTCCTAAAAACAGACCACAGTACTGGCAACAAAGCTTATATACGTTAAAGCTAGAACATGGTAGCCAAATTCACCCTTATGAAAGGGGCACAGACTAAAGAAGTTGTCCTCTTCCTTAGCTACTCACTATATACAAGGACTTCCACATCCCAACACACAAGAAGCCAGGAAACAGTGTGATCTTGCTGCAAATCAAGGAAGCAAAAAAACCTCCAAAACACTCCAACAAAACACTAAGAAAAAATAAGAAACAAAAAAAATCCACAACCAACCAACAACAAAAAACAAAACAACCAAACAAAAACCAAAAAAACAAACAAAAAAAACCCACCAAAACAAAACAAAAAAAAAATACAAAAAACCAAACCAAAAAACTCCTCGAAAAATCAAAGAAAATCTCAGTGCAGATTAGAATGGACAGCAGAAACTCAGGCAAAGATCTGGACAGGAAAAGAGGAATAACAGATTGCCCTACAGTACGTGCTTTTCCAGCCCTCATCCTGAAGGCCAGCCCCAGTTCTCCACTATTAGAAAGGTAATTCACCTCCAAAGACAGCTGTTGACCAGGAAAATCTCAGGCCTTTCACTGTCAGTAACTTTGCCAACCCCACTAACACATTAAGTGCAGGTCCTTATAATCATCTACTATTGGACCTCAAATGAGATTGAGAGTCTGTATGTGTACACTTTGAAAACCAATTCAAAAGCTCAGTCCCTGAAAAAAAAAGGAAAGAGCAAATCAGACTTCCTACTCCAACCAAGAGCAGGTGTTTACAAACATTAATAGCCCAATACAGGCTCCTTACCGCCTCCTGAGTCAGGCTGTTGTTGGCTGTTCCCAGAAAAAAGTTGATCATGTTCTCCTATAAAGAAATTTATTTGTTTTAGGGAGTATGTAATAATGAGCTAGAAAAAAATAATTACACTTAAAGAAAACATACTACTTTATATCTCCAATGAAAGACTGCACTGACACAGAAAAAAAAACCCAGGCCCAGACCAAGCAAAAATCTGATTTCCACCCATTTGTGACACCATATTACCTGAGCCATTCACTGGATTGCTGACATGATCAGTCCTTCTTCCTGTTCCACGTTTATTTGTACCTGCACAAAAATAGAGCATTTGGAGAAATTACTCAGAAATAAAAATTTTGTTCCTTTGGAAACTTGTTGACAGCTTCTGTCCATTCCATCTCCCTTCTTCAACCCCCAAACCAAAAAAAATTAACTTCACTAAGAACATGCAACTGAATACTTCACCTGGAGGAAGCACAAAGAATAAAATGCTGTTTTGAGAGAAAGATAATCAGTGAGAGATCAACAGAATATATCTCCTATGACAGCAAGTCAGAGCACATATAATAAAACCTAAGGTGGAGCTTAACAATTTCTAATTATATGTCTTGTACATAAAACAGCAAACTTCTGCTGTTTGCAGAAATTATATACTTGTGCAACTTTTATCCTACCAAGGTATGTTTGTTTCTTGCATATTCAAATCTTCACTGTTTCAAGGGAAGCAACTAATTTGCTTTGATTCTAGTTGGTGGTCAGTTTTGAGTGATATTCTTTTTGTGCTAACACCAAGCGCAGTGTTGTTTAACACCACCAATACTAACAAGGACACTGAAAGCAATTTCTGAAAGTTTGCAGATGACATGAAACTGGAGAGAGTAGGGGACATATTGCAAAGCAGGGCTTCCACTCAAACTGACTGCAACAACCTGGAGAAACATGCTGAGATGTGTTATTCCAAGGCAAAGTCCTGAATCTCTTGAAGTCAGCCCATGGACCACTAAGGCTGGGCTCTGCCTGGCTAGGAAACCACTCTGCAGGAAAGGATCTGAAAGCACAAACAAGCTCAAATGTGCCCTTGAAGTAGAAGTCTTCCAAATACTGGGCTGTGTTGGCAAAATTGCTGTCAGCCCAGCAACACAAATAATTCCTGCTCCCTATTTAATATTTAGGACCCCACATGTGGTGTTCTCCCTCTAGTTTTAGTCTCCTAGTTAATGTAGCAACACCATCTTTCTGGAGTTAGTTCAGCAAATGTCCATCATGATGCCTAGCGGCAGGAGCTGTGCATGGAGGTGCTGAGAGAATTGGGTCTGTTCAGCTTCAAGGGGATGAATGCTAACTGCAGTCTACAGCTACAGACAACAAAAAAACTCCTTTCAGAAGTACAGAACAAAAAAAACAAGAGCAAATGACTACCAATTGCCAAAGGGCAATCGCTAACAGAAAGGAGGAGAATATCCTTCCCTACAAGAGTGATTCAGCACTTAAACAGGTGCTGAAAGGGGCTGGGAAGTTCCCACCCTTGGAACTATTCAAAGTTTAAGTGGACAAGGCCTTAAGGAACCTGATGAAGCTTTGAAGCTGGTCATGCTTTGGGCAGCAAGCTGGATTAAACTTCCAGAGATGTCTTCCCACCTGGTTTATTTTATGATTCTGTGCCAACAGAAACTAAATGGACAATGAACAGGAAAGCAAAAGGTCCACATGCAATATATATCTATTTATGTCCTGATCAGAATATCATCAGTTAGCCCTGCCCAGATGGGAAATACATCCAGCACTCTTCACCCTGCAGCCACCTCCGAGTGGTGGCCCCATCTGGAAATCAGCATTAATCTTCCTTGCAGACTGTGCATAGGATGAAAAAATGTATTCCTGTTTGGGACTCTCTCCAACACAAAGAAAAAAGATGGCATGCAACTCTTTTTCAAATCAGAAGACAATTTAACACAGAAATCTAAAAATGTGGCAGAAGATGTGCAGTGATAGCCTGTAATTATTATTTTTCATTGAACTGTCAGATTTATAAAAATTAGTGTAGGGATGGATCAAAAAACAAATACAGAACTCCAAGATGATGGAATACAGGATGCCAGGAGGCACAGAAGATCCCATTTATCAGTTGGCCATATTGAATTGTCAGATAAGACTCAGCATACGATATTCAGATCTGGTATAAGCCTGTCCCAACAGTAAATGTGATCTTGAGGGCAGCTTTATCACGCTCTCAATAAAGATTGTGAAAACACACTCAGGAATGGGAGAAGCTACAAATACTTGGTAAGTAGATACACACTGTAAATCAAACACCCAGTCTGAAGGAGAAGTACGCAAATGCAAGCTGCAGTGTTTCCTAGGACCTGGAGCCCAGTGTCAGAATACAAGAAAGTTCAGTACATTATTTCCTTCAAATCTATTCATTTTTGCCTAAGTTAGACTTGCTTCTTCTACTGTTTTTACAAAATATTTGATGGTCAGAAATTTCTCATACAGTCTACAGAGGCTTAGATGAGTATAATCTGGAAGCACATAAAGCTCAGTTTGGAAGTATTATACTTACCTTTCCTGTACAGGTATACTAGGATTCCTACTAGGATAACTGCAGTAAGGACAAAAGCTCCGCAAAGAGCACCTCTGTTTCTGTCTCCTTTAAAAAAAATTAAAACAGAAAGACTGGTTAGTTAAAAACAGCTGTATGATACACTAATTCAGTAGAAATACATCCCCAAATGTTTTATAGCTATTATTTTAAAAGTAGCCTCAATGAATTAATGCACCAGAGCCACTTATTAGCAGAACCATAAGCCATCTCCAGGACAGTTACATGCTAAGTATCTCATTTCAGTGAAAGCACATCAGCACTTAATAGGCAATGGCTATTCCAGTTTTTGGCCAATGAAAGGCTGAGCCAGATTTCAAATAGATTACATTTCAGCAAATATTTTGTATTGAGTTTGCACTTCAAGGTTTTGATGGTTTCTGTGAGAAGATACCAGAAGCTGCCTCCATGTCAGATAGAGCTAATCCTGGGTGACTCCAAGCTGGATCTGCTGCTGATGAAGGCAGACCCCATCAGCAGCTCTGGTAGTATCTCTGGGATACCACTTCTAAGATAGGGGAAAACTGCTGGAACAACAACAGCAAGGGTGAAAGGAGAGTGATAGCATGTGAGAGATTGTCCCCAAAATACACCAAGGTCATTGCCAAATGAAGTACAGGTTCTGGAGTAGAGATTCCCCTGCCGCCCATGGAAAACCCCACATCAGAACAGGTGGATGTCCAAAGAAGGCTGTGACCCCGTGGGAAGTCCACATGGGAGCAGACTCCTGGCAGGACCTATGGGCCCATGGAGAGAAGAGCCCTCGCTGGAGCGTATGTGCTGGCAGGACTTGAGACCCTGTGGAGTACCCACACTGGGGCAATTCATTAAGAACTGCAGTCCACGGGAATGACTCATGTTGGAGAAGTTCCTGGACACTGGTTCAGGAGAGAATGTGAGGAATCCTGTCCCTGAGGAAGAAGGACAATGTGTAGTGAGCTGACTGCAAGCCTCATTCCCTGTCCCCTTGCTCTGCTCAGGGAGACGAGGTAATGATATCAGGAATCAAGCTGAATCTGGGAAGAAAGGAGGGATTTCAGGGTGGTGTTTCAGATTTGCTCTTGTTTTTCATAATCCTGCTCTAACTTTAACTGGCAATAAATTAAACTCATTTTCCCAAAGTCAAGTATGTTTTCCCTGTGACAGTAACAGCTGAATGACCTCTCTCCATCCTCAATCTCAACCCATGAGACTTTTGTCATATTTTCTCCTCCCAGCTCTACAGAGGCAGGGAGTGACAAATCAGCCTGAAGGGCACCTCGCAGCCAGCCAAGGTCAACACACCACATGCCTCATTTCTGACAAGTTTCTCCTCCAGTAAAGGAAGAATCCTATACTAGTAAACCATGAAGTTTTGTCGAATTAGGGACTGCTTTACACACCCTACAAACCAGATGGTTCCAAACATATTCCCACTGTGTTTAAAAATCCCTAAAAATGCAAGCCTCAAGCTGAAGGGTGTCCCAAAGCAATAAGCAGCAGGAAGAAAGCCTTTTTCTATTTTAGAGTTTTCTATGAAGGAGGAAGAACCATGCTTATTGACTCAGTCATATGCTAGATGAGAATTTATCTTATGGCTGCTAGATGAAATGGTTGAATAGTTTCGCTCCAAGCCATGGAGAGCAGTACAAAGAGGACAAGTTGTTCGCATTAATTACATAAGGACAGAAAGCTCAGAAGAGATCTTCTAAGACCTTCTAATCTTCATTATTACTCTATCAAGTCACACCTAAAGGTTTTAGTCTGTGGAGATTGCTGCAAAAAGTATTTTTCCTGGGGGATCAAACTGCTATCCTCATACTTTTGACAAACGTTATACACACTTTTAGCAGATGCTTTTTACTCTTTAAATCTAGCTTTCCTGGGAAGCCAGGAGAAATCTAACAAAGGCCGTGCTGCTTCGCAAAAAAGTCTCAAGACCTGTGTTTGCAACATGACACATTTATTACCTTTTTCTTCGGGAAGGCATTGACTCAAATCGATTCCAGAACTCCTTTCCGTTTGTGAAAATTTAATGATACATGTAGCTTTGGTGGTAGTACCAACATGTTTCAGAGGGATAAAAAGTTCTTGGTACTGGTAACTGTGTGGCTTGTTATTAAGCTTCCAAGCATAAGTCAGAGACCCCTGGAAGTGTGCTGTACAGTTTAATAGAAGTTCATCACCACTGATGTTGCAAGTTATATGAGGTTCTGGAAGGGAATCTAGGAGGAGAGAAAACATTTTGTATTACTTTAATTATAAACTATACAGAATTTCAGCACAAGAGCAACAAAAGCAGCAGGAGAGTGCGTAGACAAAAGTGTGGGAGTGTGTGCACACATGCATGAGAGAGAAATGTGTTTCTGAAAGTGACCTGTAAACCACCTGTTTGTGGTTCTCCTATACCTTGTCCCAGAGGTTCACCATCCATAGGACAAATAGACACTGGTCACACATTTCCCAGAGACTACTAGTAAGGCTGAGTAAATCTGCACAGGATGATGCCACAGATATTCCTGCATGCCTGCAGGAGTATCTTTAATAGATACATAATGCCTGGGATTACCTAGTCAGCTTACTCAAAAAGTTTGGCTGTCTACCTGAAAGTGCAAGTGTGCCATCTACACATGTTCTAGAAGTCACGCCAAGGTGAGTAATGACAGGCACACAAATGAGATGCTGCCTTTGAAAATTTGTTCAAAGTGCCTAAACAACTTAAAAATAGAGACAAAGAACAGCCCCCTCTGTTTCTGTTTGCTTCCCTGACAAATGCCTTGTCTAGACATTTTAAAGTGAATAGTCATTCACTTTCATAGTCATTCACTTTCTTTATGCAGTTCTTCAGTACTTACCTAACACATCAAGTTCGAAGTTTAAGTAGTGATCTTTCACAGAATCCCAGTATTGTAACGTATATGTGCCAGCATCATCCTTCTCCAAGTTAAATATAGTCAAGGATCCATTCTCCATAAGTACACTCCTGTTACGGAGAGGATCAAAATATGTCGGTTTGTTTTGCTCTTCCCATTCAGCCACTATATCCTTGTTTTTCTTCCAGACAGGTTCCACTCTTTTTTGGTCTATTTGTACTGGAAAAGTAAAATTTTCTCCCATGATACCAACTATATACATACATTCAATATGTGCTGTAGGGGGAGGGAAAAAAAGAAAAAGTTACTTCAACAATCATTTTGTAAAACACCACTTGACTAATGCCATATACAATATCAGATACATTCAAATTTAGTTTAGAAGCACATCACAAAGTTGCAAACTAAGGTACACATCAGTTAAGAATTACCGAAACCCAGGCTGTCAGCACTATAGTATGACAGGCACAGCAAAAGAATCCAGTTTCCACATTCTGGTTCCAGGCAGAATAACTGCCCTGATGATCTTCCCTATCCTAAGCCACTCTATTCTCAGTTCTTTCCCTCTACTCACTTGAATTAGGCCTCCTGCCCACGATCTGGTGAAAAGTACTAAATGAAGAACTGTCACCACAAAAATCTACCATCTTGCTGCAGATCAAATAAACGGCAATCTTTCCAGTATGTATATTCACAGTTAGAAGAACACACACTTTTGACACAAAACTGATTTCAAAGCACCTGTTCTGAAGTCATGGGGGTATAAGGGACTTCCCAAGAAATGTCACTTAAGTAAGTTTATTTCACAGGCAATATATGTGAAAGAGCATCCCAACCTCAGATCTAGCAGAACTGTCAGCAAGAATGAAGCTGTTTAAAAACCTCCACTGCTCTCCATTTTGAGTCAATTGCATTCTGCTAAAAATACTCAGGCATTCAATATAAATAAACCACAACAGAAAAGATAAGAGATTTTCCCTTATTTTCATTGAAAAGCTACATTTGTGAGGAAAAAAACCCCAACCAAACAAACAACAAAAAAGCTGCTTATCTAACAGGCAAAATACTGCTGTGAGGAAGGAACCACAACCTTTAAACCACCAGTATCTCTATCTGTGCTTCAATCTTCAGAAATCACCTCCCACTTCCAAACAGATCCAAATGGTTCTAAAACAATTGCAAGATCACTGTCCTAGCAAACAGGAACATAGACAAAAACACTTTGGAATTGAGCTCAAATTACACTTGCATTTAGGAGCTGATTCTGGTCCACAGTAGCTGGTAACTTTTAACTTTACGTTGAAGGAAGGGCATGCTTAACATACAAATGAGGTCTCATATTAAGGCAGGATTCCCAGTGTAAAACCTCCCTTTAAACAATAGCTATGCATGGTGAAACAAATATTTCAGACAACTACTCCTCAGGCCAACTGGCTCCAGGCAAAAGCCAGTAATCTGGGTTTTATCTTTTTTTATTTATTCCTAAATGGCATCAGTTTATAGACCCACCAATTCCTATATCCAGACAGATAATGTTAGATAGGCCTTCCTTTCCCACTGGCAAAGGACAGTGCTCATCAACTCTTCTGCCACACCACAGAAACACAGACTTCCTCTGAAAGCATGAACACAAGCAATAGAAACACTTCTGTGTGCTTGGCTAGAAAACTGCACACACATCTTCTCCATACCTTACTTTTTACGGAGTATTTGTTTGCAATTTACCCATGAAAGCACTCTTCTCACACCACTGGAGTTGCAACTTTTTGTTGTTATTGCCTGCACTTACATGGTCGCCTTTTCCAGGCACAGGAAATGTAGAAGTAACCAGGGTAAGCTATCAACTCCTATGTCTTGTCAACACAACCTACCTGCTTTCTTTGTATTCTACCCTGTTCAGGCAGACTTAAAAATTTTGGTTGAGCATCTCTTTGCACCCATCTCAATTAATGATTTCCAGAAGAAAAAAGAGTGCAGAAACTCTAGACTTTGTGTCTGGAGACCACAAGATTGGAAGATGCTGGAGAGGGTGGGATGTTATTTTGATCTGATGAAGCTTGGAGTCTTGTTAGAGATGTTTGTGTCAAAGAGACAATTTCCAGGAACTCATATTCCTCAAGAAGTCATCCCTCACTGCCTAAGGACCTATGGTACTCTTACTATGGAGAAAAATACTGTTTTTCCCACTGCGAAATTCTACCTGTCAGTATCTTTGGCTCACAGACATAACCAGGCTATGGTGGCTTGACATAAGCAGAAGCCAAACCACAGCGACTATTGACAAGAGACTTCATCAAGGACAACAGCTGCTTGCTGAGCACTAAGAGCACAAGCAAAGACAGCCACCACTGCTCAGCCAACCACTTACAACTTCCCACATTTGAGTGTTGATCCAGGTAAGTGCTCCACATCTTTACTCTCTTTCATTTAGTCCTAAGTGCCAGGCTGCAGTTATGAGAACAAAATTGATGCTTCTTCAAGCCAAGGAGCGAGAGAGAAGGAAAGCAGAGCTGAAAAAAACCCACATTTTGTCCCCACAGTTTCTACATGGCTTAGGGGGGCAGTGCTGTCTTCAACTAACTCTTCTTGCTGGCTGGTGGAAAAAAGGCTTGGCAGCAAGGAGCTGATGAGCTCCTGCCCAAGGGCATTCAGGGCTCCCTGCAGCAGGAAAAGGTCATTAAAATATAGCAATCATCTAACTCCCACCTTCAAACATCCAACCTCTGCTTTAATTTCCCTGTTTCACTGGTCTAGTGAAAATGTGAAGAAGTCTCCCATTCAGTGTCGTCAGCTTCCTTTTTTCAAAGAAATCATACAGAAATGTTACATTAGGTCATAACCACACATCTTTGAGCTTCTGGAAAAAGAATGCATCATCAGGTCTTCTAAATTCCTAAGAAACCCTTCCCCATCTTTTCTACTTCCACTTATATGGAAACATTTCCTATTCTACAGTGGTGAGCAAAGAAGTGACAACCAGACACTTTCTCACAACTCTTTTTGGAAGGCTAGAACTGCCTTTTATTTCTCTGTTTTCTCCTCAGTTATTCCAAGATAAAGTTCACACAACAAAATAAAACGCTGTGCTAAGACCTCTAGTAGCATCTACAGAAGCCATCAAACTACCTCCTCTTGTATCTCCTCAAACCCATTCCAAATTCTTTCTTATGCCAAGTCATTGTGTTCTTTCCTTCCAGTTAAATCCCATGCTCAAAATAGCACAGATAAAGAGGAGCTAACATTGTGTGGGCAAAGCCTATTTTGCAAAACCACCACCTCACCTTGTCTACATCATCTTCTGCTCCCACTTCTCCAGCAGCCAGACCCACACAACTTAGTGCTGTGCTGAAGTTTTAATGCTCCCCAGACTGATTCTGACTATTTCAGCATTTTAGCAGACAAAAGGTACCCATATTCAGTTCAGACCAAGCAGAACTTAGTACTCCATTTACCAGCAATAAATGCTTCATTACTGTATTTGTCTACCTGATTCGACTTTCTTCACAATTTTTCTTGGAGCTGATATAAAGCCTAGTTACTTTGGAGAACATCTGTAAGCTGAGTCCTTTTTAATGCTACGATTAATATTTTTGGTCTCAAATACCTATTTGAAATGCATATAGATATATATTACATCTACACAGGTAGCAGCTAGGTTGTCCCATTACCATTAAGACACTAACATTCCACCTATTGAAACTGGTAGAAAAGTCCTTGCTAATTAGTTTATGGCAAGGAACGATTTACTTCATGAGTAGGGCTTTCTAGAGTGTCTTGGGTTGCAATATAGAATGTGATCAAAAGTATCTATTCTATCACCATCTGTTGTGACCAGGTGGAGAAGTAAACCTTATCTCCACGGGAGATACTCTGCTAATAAGCCATCCATTGAAACCAGATAGGGCAGTGTTCTTTATCTTTTTACAATCCATCCTTCCTCCAGAGAGTTATCTTCTGCTAATAGCCCCTTGAGTCCCACTGCACACCTGATAAATTTATTTCATCCCATTAGAAAATGTTCCAGCCAGGGGGAAAAGCCAAGCCTTTCCTTCCAAGATAAAAACTGAGATTTTGGGACACCAAGTAGCCTTTTTTCCATTGGATTTTCAGAGGAAAACTGGACTTTTCCGCATTATCACTGGACCTTCAGAGGGAAACTGCACCCTTCTACAAGACCACTGCTTCAACTGAGCCACATCTGTCACTACAAGGAGACTGTAGCCACCATTTAATGGGACTGCTACCAACACCCTTACTGACAAGGTGCCAGGTTGCATTCTAACTTTATCAGTTTGGGGTTTGTGGAAGGTGTCCCTGCCCATGGCAGAGGGCTGGAACTGGATGATTAAGGTGTCCTCCAACCCAAACCATTCTATGGTTCTAAGTCTTCTGATCACTTATTCCTAGTATCCAGACAGCAGCACCTCCTATGCTATGCAAGCAGTCTTCATGTAGGCTCTGTGATCAAGAGCACTGAGCAGATAATCTGGTCTCGATAACTCTTTCCTTCAATCAAGTTCATATTCAGCCAGATCATCTTTGCAGTTCTATTTTTAAAGGATGACACAAACTGATACTATAGATATGAACTATTCCCAACCTGCCACAACACCAGCTTAAATAGACTCCAAATTACAACCTCTGTCTCTTACAAGCCCTGTATCACCCAGCCAGCCTGTAGTCACGCTAATCTGAACACAACCAATAGGCTTTCCTGAGACTCTACACAGATAGGAGGACTGTAACAGTTATGTCAAGGCAGACAGGGCTGGTATCACCACCAGCCCTTTAACTGGCGTTCCCACCAGTCCTTTATTCACAAACTCTACATGCCTTCTTTTACAGACCTTTTTCTCATGCAACTCTGACTTTTTCTTTCATAGGCCTCTCTCTGATAGCTCCTTCTCTTATTGACAGCTTCACACTGTTCTAAATTTTTTTTTCTTATAGACAGCTCCACATAGCTCTGACTCCTTCTTTCATTCTGCATCCCTTTCCCAGCTACCTAATCCTGACTGTGCCACACAACATCTTCTTATAATATCTGTACCTTACACAACCACATGTACCTTACCTCCTCACAACACAGCCCACAGACCTTGGCCTCATGTTCCACCTCAAACTGCAAGTAATTATAACCGGTGGCCAGCTATCCCACTCCTTTATATCCTCCAAACCCATTGACCAGACACAGATGTTTCCACTCCTTGATAATCAGTACAGCTTCAAGTCATTGGGAAAGAGTCTCTCCTGCACTATCCTTTCAGCCTAGATCTCCACAGAGGACCAGTAAAGAAAAAACCAAAGACAAACCTGCTCCTTCCTTCTGTCCTTCCATCCTTCCTTCCTTCCCTCCTTCCTTCCCTCCCTCCCTCCCCAGAGATGATCTTGGGTTTCTAAAGTCTAAGACCATTAATTACATTGAGTCACAAAACTTACAGAAATCTTTTTTCACTGTGTTCATCCTGTAGTGTTAAACAGTGATGGCAAAATATTGTTTCATTTTGGTTTTAATATGACATAACAAACTCAGCTCTTACCAAGAATTTTTATGCAGATCTCTTATCAAGAATTTTTATGCAGATGGCAGAAGTTTGGTTTGATTTTTTTTTTTTCACTGTGAGGAACTTCCTCTGTTTATTCAGGAAAATTCAAGAGTAAGGGGACAGGAGAACACAAGTAGGTGTCACAGGGCTGATAAATTATTTTTTCCAATTCATGCTATTTAAAATTGTGTTTGACATTTCTATTAGCAACACACAAAATAACCACATTCCACAAACAACCTGATTTTTTTAGCAGTCCATATTTTCCCATGTTCATCAAAATGCCTTGTAGTATAGTTTCTATGACACCTTTCATGGAGTGATGAGACACAGAAGTATTGAGCAATCCCAGTGTTTTTCCAACCAATACAAATGTAAAAAGGAGTACAGTAATTTCATGACCATAAGGCGCACCGGACTATAAGGCGCACCTTCTTTTGCAGCGAGGCTCCGCCCCCAGCTCCCCTGCACGGTTGCTGGCCGAAGCCCCGTCTCAACCCAGCAGCCATTGGCTCCTGGGCCAGCCTGTGCATGTCTGCCGCCACTCCGTGGGGTGTCCCCGGGGCTGGGGCATGGCCGCCGCCGCTCTGTGTGGTGTCCCGGGCATGGGGCATGGCTGCTGCCGCTCCATGGGGCGTCACGGGGACTGGGGCACGGCTGCCGCCGCTCCGTGCAGCGTTCGCGGGGCCCCGCTGCTCCGGGAGTTCCCTGGCGCGCTGGGTGTCACACGTCCCCCCTGGCGCACCAGGAACCGCGTGCTGCCGGTGCGCTCCGGGAGTCCCCTGGCACTTCAAGTGACCCGATGCCGGCAGGCTCACCCCGTGACGCTGCTGCCCCAATTGCGGTGGCTCTCCCCCCCTTCACGTGGCAGCCGCCCCGATTACAGCAGCCTTCCCCCCCCCCATGCCGGGGCCGCCCCGATGCCGGCGGTTTTCCTCCCCCCTGCACAGGGCGGCTGCCCCAGTGCAGCGCAGGGGCCACCCCGATGCCACGCCAGGGCCGCCCCGATGCCGGCGGCTTTCCCTCCCTCCGCGGGGGGGACACCCCGATGCCGGCAGGCCCGCCCCGCGGCGCCCCTCTCCCCTCACATCCCGACGTTGCTGTGGGGCCACTCCCTCCTCACAGCCCGGCACAGCCCCACGGGGCCACTCCCCCTCGCAGCCTGGCCCTGTTGCGGGGCCAGTCCCCCTTGCGGCTCGCACTTCCGGGTTGGTAACTTTTGCCACTTTGTCCCTCAGATAAGGCACACCGGACTATAAGGTGCACTTCCGGATTCGAGGGAAAATTTTAGTCAAAAGGGTGCGCCTTATAGTCGTGAAATTACTGTTTATTACTGTTTATTATTATATATAAAATATATATTATATATATATAATGTATATTATATATATATATATTTATTATATATATTATATATATTATATTATATATTTTATATATAGATATATATGTATGTGTGTGTGTGTGTGTGTGTGTGTACAGAAGAAAAAAATAAAAATAAAAAGAACACAGGAACTTTTAAAATATAATAATAATAATAATCAGCCCAAACTTGTTGAACTGCCAGATGACACAGACACAAAAAGCCACATTGAGGGATGTTTGGTTTCTATGCTGGTCACTCCCAGAAGTCTGAATGAAAAATCACTTCTATCAGCTCTCAGGTTCTCAGTCCATGCTCAGTACTGGAGATTGCAACTTCTGCTTTTAGGTGAATTGGGTTTTCTCAGTTTAACTCAATTTTTATGAAGAAGCTGAATTGAGAAATGAAGCAACCATTAATGCAAACATACAATGAAAATGGCATTAAGGAATCATTTAAAAATGCAAGAACTAGAAGCCAGTAATATTGCATAAAAAAGAGTTGATGCTCAGAACACTGTAAGAGTTGTGTGGCTTTCAGATGAGCCTTACTAGACGCAGAATGCTTCTAGGTTCTCTAGTTCCCATATCCAGCTTACTTCCCATATCCCCTCTGCTTTTTGGGGCAGGATCCTGATGCAGCTAAAGCAAGTAGAAGTTTGGCTGCCATCTGCACTGCAACAGAACATCCACACAGGTGTGGCACTATGATCCTCCTGTTGGTGTGGTATTATTTATTCACCTCCTCCACAGGGAGGATGCAAAGATCTTTTTCTGGGTTCCTTCACCAAACTAAGCCATAGATACTACATTGACTTTCTTTCCACCCACACACAAAATCCAGCATCCCAAATCTGAACAGAGTTTTGTCTTGAACTTCCAACAATAGAAGGAGCATGCTCTTGGTAGGTCTAAAATTGAAGTCCTTCCATAGCCTTGAGGCAAGGATTTGTGCTGTAATTGACAAATCTGAGGTTTCATCAGATAAAAACCTCACTTGGCCTGACATTGTGAAAAGCAGGAATCCCTATCTGGCAGATAGGAACTCTGAAGACACCAAAGCTGCACTGCAACTTCTGACTTCCACAGGAGAATGAAGGAAATATTCTCCCCTACTCTAGACATTCGGTAATGTGACTGGGATAAGTACAGTGCTTTGAATTTGGATGGAGAAAGGATTCTGGAGGGGAAGGCTGACAAAGGATGAGGATCTACCTACAGCATCCTGGTGTTTAGAACAGGTGTTTGCAAGGCTAGAAACTTGCATGTTTGAAGTTGAACTGCTACTGATTTACTTAATGCACTTGGGCAGATCATTCTGACTTTCGGGGTCTTGATTTTCACATAGAGAGATCATAGATTATTTTACCTTGTTAAAATTAACATGAAACATTTACACATAGTCAACATAGACATAACAACCATAATGCAACTATACAAACAAAACCATGGTGTGAAATCATGCCTGTTTAGTTTAGTGAAAAACAGTAAAGTGTTTGCATTCCCGATCTCCTGCCCTAATCAACCATGCTAGAATCCAAGTTTTACACAGAAGACAACAGAACTAGCTACGTTTTTCATTAAAGTCGGACATTATGATACTTGCAACCACAATTACCCTCTCCAGCTGTCCAAGCACCATCACCTCTTCCTTTCAATTGTATGCTCTTCGGAACCTGTAATATTTCATTTCCAGGTAAGTCTACAGCACGTAGGCTGAGATGTGCGGAGTAGTACCAGCATGCCAATTTACATAATGCAAGGTAACAAAGTGCCTTGGCTCACAGAAAAAGTTACAAGAAGATACTTTGTTAATCATGCCTTAGTAACACTCATTTCAAACCCCCCGCAAGAGCACTGCAGGTGACCTAAGAAATAGCAGCTAAGGCTTAGCGTGGGCTGACTCATGCAGGTGTGCATTGTCCTGGATCCTCCACTGATCCTTCCTGCACACCTGGACGGACCCCCAATGCTCTCTTACAGAACAGGATCTCTCCATATCAATTAAATAAAGCAAGTTGAAGATCTATGGAATAGTATGAGGAGGAAATAACAGGGAGTTGTTCTGAACTCTCAGCAGCAGAGAAGTTCTTTTTTAAACGGGGGGATACAACAGCCCCCATTTTAGGCAAATTCAGGAAACTCCCAATGCAAAAACAAACCCCAAAACCCAAAGTCAGAAGAAATGCCTTAGACTAAAGGAATTAAAGATCTTCAGAGGTTAAATCATGCTTTTTGGCCCATCTAGTAACATCAGTTTGCTCTGACGACAACAAAGTGTTTACATCCATCTTCAATTTTAAAAATGAACAAATTTTGTTTATACTTCTCATGCCAAGGCTATGCATGTAAGGACTATGTTCCTAAGGCATAGCGGTGGCATTTGGATCAAGAAGGCCTTTGATTAGAATTTCAACAGCAGTTAATAGTAATAATTTACATCTAAAAAAACCCCAAAACCAATCAACCAAAAGCTAAAACCAAAACAAACAAAAAATAAAAATCCAAAAACCCAAAAAACAGCACAAAACGATTGAGAACTTCGATGTTTTGTCCATGAGCAAGAACGACCACAAAAACGCAAAATAAACAGCATTTTCACGTTTAGGGATGAGATGACAAGAATACTTCTACAATAAAAGCTGGTTTCCTGACTTCTTTAACACCTCAGGACCCTGAAGCAAACATGCACACTGGAGAAGGCTGCCCTTGCGCTGTGGTGCTGCTTCCTTAGCAGCGCGGGGTAACCTCGGGGCAGGAATCAACACCACGTGCGCGGGTACTACAAAAATCGCACACATCCCCCCACCTAGCTTCCCGTTAACATCAGTTTGAAACAAACAGGACACAGGAACCTGCCGAGAATTGGGTGGGTAGTTCCAGAACGTGCTGACGGCCGATAGGTAATTCTAATGTTAGGTCTGAACCGGGAGGGAGACAGCCACCCGGCTGTGCTCGCCACCCCGGGGCAGGGCAGGGCAGCGAGCGAGCGGCGGAGGGCGGCCGCTCCGCGCACGGAGCCACTGCCGCAGGGTTCATGAGGGGTTGTTGGCGGCTGGGGCAGCCCCCCGGACACTTCGGAGCCCCCTCTCTCTCCCTGATCCCTGCCGCGCCCGCCCCCACCGTTCCTCTCCGAGGCAGAACAAGCCAGTCCCAATGCCCGGGGAACGGAAGCCGAGCATGTCCCGCTCCCGCTGCCCTGGGCGGCATGGAGAGAGGGAGGAATAAAAGCGAAGGAGTCCGGAAGGGTCCCCACCGCCCTGTTACAGCTTACCCTGGAGGGGCGTAAGGCACAGGAGTGAAGCCAGCAGCCACATTGCTACCCACACGATCGCTGCCCAGGCAGAACCCGAAACCCGGCAGTAGACCCGCCCCGCCCCGTCCTGTCCTGTCCTGTCCCAGCCCGGCGCACCGCGTTGCCGGCGGCGCTTTCCGCTGGGAGGCCTCCGTGGGCACTTCTGGGAACTCCGGGGCTGTGGGGAAAAGGGGTTTCAGCCGCGGGGGCCTTGTGTGGTGTCGGATGCCATACAGGGCCTTGGAGTGCCAGGGGGTTTGTGGTTCGTAGGGCACAGCTCCGGCTCGCAGCTGACGACAGAAGTTGTCGTGTTGCTCTTACATCAGGGAGGTTCAGCTCTGATAATTGAAAACCTGAAAGTAAATCAATTTAATGTGGAGTGGGCGCCACGCAGGTTAGGTGAAGAAAGGCGGCATGCAGCTTCGCCCCCTCAGAAAAAGATCACAGAATAGTTTCGGTGAGTTCCAACCCCTCTCCCATGGGCAGGGACACCTCTGGCTCCCAATACTCCCTGAAGCCTGGTGTTTGACACTCGTGCTGCCAAAAATGTCCTCTGATCTCTTCGAGGGACACCTGCTAATATCTCCTTTTGAGGGGTGGGTTCAAGGCTAAGCCTGGCCATGTTTTTCTGTTCCACCCAATGTGAAGTTTGTCTCTGGGGGTGGTGAGTGAAGGAAAAGAAATAGAACAAAAAACACCTCTGACTTCTAGGGGTTTTCTTTGACACCAGCTGCTCAGCAGCACATTCACAAAACTCAAACACACTTAGATTCTGTTTCATTTGATGACTGGCCTCTTGACACTGCTGAGTGTTTTTGAGAAAGAGAGGGAAAATACCACAATGGTTTTGAAAACATTAGTGTGGTAGACAAATTGGCTAAGTTGGACCAGGGCTTAGGCCCGGTTCCCTACACAGAGGGCATAAATCTAAAACTCTGGGAGGCAGGCTGTTAAAAAGCAAAGGCCATAGACATGAGGTCAGGCCCCTGCCCTGCAGATGCGAAGGCTTTGGCCTAAAATCACGTGACTTGTGGGAACATGCTGTTATAAATGACAATATAGTGTTGGCTTTTGCATTTATGTATTAGCCTTTGCAGGTTATTAAAAACCAAAAGGATTTTGATATAGTACTATTTGTACTTCCTTTTAACTGCTTTTTGGTATAGTATAATCTGTCAGTTTATGTATGTACCATATAGCTTATATAAATAGTAGTGTGGTAAGTATATATATCTTATATTAGGCATTAGCATAATATTAAAATAGAAACTGTGTAATGTTAAATGTTTTTATTTGTGTAACTAACTGAAATAATAGTGTGAAATAGCTATCCTGTTTCTGGTAAGGCTGTGGGAGACAATGGGACACTGGGAGTGATACTGGGGAAAGCTAGGACAGACTATCTTACCTGAATGATAACAGTAACAAAACCCAGGACACTAAGAGAAAAAATTACTGACTCTCTATTATCAAGAAGTGTAAAAACAACAGAAGGGAGTTCAAGAAGAAATAAATTGATTTAATCTACAGAATGACATACAGACAAGTTAAAGGCTAAAACCATGGGAAAAAAAAATTAGAACATCTAAACTCACAAAAAATAGTTTAAATATGTATAAATGCCCATAAATATGCATTACACATGTAATGAAAAAGTATATAAGAACATTGCTTTAAGCTAACAATGTGTTTTTGGCAGATTGTCAAACACCCCAGCGATGGCTATTCCATTGATCCCCTATTAAACTTCAAAAAATTCTAAAGAGTGAACTTTCATTTTCAGAAAGGAAGTCCCAGCAAGATGAACCTCGAGCCTCTGTGGCTCCAGGGCTCTGGGGGAGTCTCAGGCGAGGGGGCAGCCCGCCTAATCAAGCTGCTTGCCTAGGGCTCTTCCTGCTGTTACTGGTGACCGCAGGTTTAACCCTCAGTAGGATAAAAGGGACAAAAAGAAAAAGGGAAGTAAAAACTGCCTAAGAAACTACAGCAACTCCTAAATTATGCACGAAAACCTGAAGGGTAAGTATAGTGCAAGGGGAGCGTAAATGCCGGCAGAATGAATGGGGTGTGTATGTGAAGTGCAGACTGGACCATCCAGATCTACGGAGAAATTGTGCAGTCCTTCTAGCCACGGTTCTGCATTCTCTGCAAGGAGATCAGCCGGTGAAGGGACGAAAGACAGTGAAATTCTGGAATAATTGTGAGGCGTGACCATAGCTTGGCTCCACAGCTCCAGTTAAGTACTGCACTGGGCCTGGACCCAATGTACATTGGAGCTTAAGCCTGATACTGTAAGTCCATGCTTAAGTACATTACCGGAGTGATTAAGGATGTTTGTGTATGAAAAAGTAGTTGGAACACTGGACGGCAAGGGACAGGACATGAAGAGGTCCAGCTCTTATATACAGTAATTTCACGACCATAAGGCACACCGGACTATAAGGCGCACCCCCCAGGAGTCGGCAAAATTGGCAACATTGTAGATCAGATAAGGCGCACCGGTCTATAGGGCGCACTTTTTTTTGCAGCGAGGAGCCGTGCGGCGCGAAACAAAGTAACGAATTAGTAACAGAATCGCGCCATCGCGGGTTTACTTGCATGTGCTCAATTTGAAACATTTTTCACAGATGGGCATAGCCTTTAAATGCAGTCCCAGGCACCCCCCCTTGCAGTGAGCCTCGGCACTCCCGCCTGCCCGCAGCACTGTCTGATGAGGCGGGGCTGGGGGCGGTTGCAGCTCACGTCGGTCCGGGGTGGCTCGGGGCTGCCTGTGGTCTGGGTTGGCTCGGGGTGCCCGCGACTCGCAGCTTCTGTGGCCACCCGCTCCTG
>PYHW01009147.1:2836377-2849774 GCA_013186435.1 Turdus rufiventris | reverse complement strand
CAACATTTTTAGTTAATAAGTATTTTCTGTAAGATTATTGTCCCTTTAAATTGTCTGCTTGGATTTCATGCCCAATATCCTGCATTAATGAGCCTTTAGAACCCCAAGCAGACAGATTATCCTTCTTTTCTTCAAAGTGTTGGGATTGGAGCTGAGTTCTTTTTAAAAACTGACATAATTTTGCAAGCTTCTGTGCCATTTTTCAGTCAGGTGTGACCATATAATATTATTTGTTTTGAAGTGCAAAAACCTGAATAGAAAGAGCATAGAAAACCAGGATGAAACCACAGCAGATGTTGCAGGGTCTTCTAAGAAAACCAGCTGTTGCCTCCAGGCAAGATAGCACTGTCTTCACCAGATGGCAGTAGGGAAATGGGAAGAACAGAGCGTCCTTGGTTTTCCTGAAATTCTTTGATATAGATTGTTTTTTCTGATTGTATAGAGATGAGAAAATGTAGCAGTGAAAGACCAGGTGATGTGGCCAAGGACTTCTAGCCAGTGGCAGCAGAGAAGGATCCAGGTGTCCCAGTCACCTCACTTACTCCAGGTGGGCTCTGTGGTGCTTAATGAAACACCACAGAGAGAAATCTCAGCCTAAGCCCTGCAAATGTTATCTCATTCGTTAAAATATCTGATTTCCTCCTGAATCAGAGCATTCTGAAAAGTGTTATTACACCACTGCAAGAAAAAAATTCCAGATGTGGGTGTGTGGTACCAAAAACAATTTTCAGTTACTGTCTGACAGCCTCCTCTGAGACATGCAAAGCTCCAGCACCAGTGGACAACCTAACATCCTTGTCTCTGCTGAGTCCACAGGGCCTTGGGTACCAAACCTTCCTGGATTGAAGGGCTTATCCAAGCCATACTGCACACCAGCGAGGTGAATGTGATTGCAGTAGACTGGGTTTATGGGTCTACAGGAGCCTATCCCTCTGCAGTGGAAAATGTCACACAGCTGGCCCTCACCATCTCCCAATTCATCAGCAAGCTCCTGGTAAGCCCTTGTGCATTTCCAGTGCAGGGACCATGTTCAGGGAGCTGCTCCGAACCTGCTGTATACAGAAGTTGCGCAAGTGGATATTTTATTCCAGATTTTTCCTTTTTCCGTCTTTCAATCCAGGCTTGAGCATGCCACCATTTTTCTTCTTCCTTTTGAGTTTTGGCATTTTCTGGAAAAATCCCAGTTGTCAGCTGCCTCTCCAGTTCAGAGCAAACCTAAGGCCTGCCTTGGGTTTTCTCAGATCCATATTCACTGCACAGTCTTCTTCTGCTGAGAAATTCTGTCCAGGAAGTGGAGGGAGGGAGATTTGAGGCAATGTTATATTTGCTCTGGGCTTCAGATACACTTCCCAGCATGTGGAAATACCCAGATGTATCCCATTCTGTTCATGCAAAGCACAGCTGAACAAGACTTATGCAATCAGGGTGATGTATCTTTGTGTTAACCAGCCACATGTAAACCCTCCATTAAATGTTTGCGGCGCTGACCAACCTGTTTAGGGTTGGGTTTGCACCTGTGGACCTGAAGAAAGGTTCTGAGAAACAGAAAGGGCAATACCCATAATTTCCTTAAGTATTTGGTTTTCCACTGTACACCTCTAAAGCAATCCTACATTAGGAGAGTTATAGAGTTGCTGTGTGGGCTGGGACAGGGTATTTCACCTTTTCTGCTACAGAAACAATAATTTGTATTATTGTCACCCTGCAGGCCCTGGGAGTCTCCGAGACATCTATCCACATCATTGGGGTTAGCCTTGGAGCACATGTTGGAGGCCTGGTGGGGCACTTCCATGGTGGTCGCCTGGGACAGATAACAGGTATCATCAAACTGAGTGTGGGGTCCTCAGCTGTCCTTCAAGAGAGAAAATGGAAGAGTAAGAAAGGGGAGCCATTCAGAGTGGTCTTTTAATTTTGTAAGGGCTCACTGGATCCAAGCAAATGGGCTTCTTCCTAGATTCTGAGAGTACCTTTCCAACATCAGTCCCTTCCATGCTGCCAAAAGAACGCAAGTTTTTGCAAGAAGGTCCCTCCACCTCTGCTACACTCTTCAAATTGGTGCCAGCTTAGCAAAGTACAAGCCCTCATGACTAGTGAAAACCCACAACACCCAGGAGCTTTGCTTCCAAATTATAGCATGTACATGAGGTTCTTAGAATTAAAACCCACAATGCAATTGTGGGTGGAGCAGCAGGAGTGAGCTGCTCTGCAGGAAAATGTGAGCTAATAGCCAAGGGGATAGTAAGGTGGGCAGTGACCTCACAGACAAGGGATACAGTCCTACTGTGTCTGGGCAAGAAGAGCAGAGCAGGTCTAGTGACAAGTACCAAGGTCATCCACATTCCAGTGATCACCAGGCAAGTTTGTAGTGATAAGACAAGCCCAAGATCAAGTTGGAAAGTCAGGACCAAGCAGGACCAACAAGGCAAAGGCCAGGGCATGACATCCCTACCACACAGCTCAGGCAAGGAACAAAGGCAAGAGCCTGGGCCAGTGTTGGGAGGACCCGGATGAACCTGCTTGCTGTTTTCACAGTAGGCTGGTATAATGCCATTCAACTGTATAAAATCAGAGCTGACCTTAAACACAGCCAGAATCTGGGGTGTGAGGAAGAGGCTTCACTGGGGAAATTGCAGAGCAAAATGGTAATAGGCTGATCCTGTCATTTAGAGTTTTTGGTGCACTCAGGACCTCTTCGGGCTTTAGGTGTGGAGCACGAATAAAGTCACAGAATCATTTAGGTAAGAAGAAACTTTGCAAGGTTCTAGTAGACACACCACCACCATCACCCCTCCTCAAAGTAGGGCTGCATTGTATTGTCAACGGCTTTACTAAATTCTGGGAATCCCCAACAGCAGAGATTCATTTTGATAGGAGGGGAATGCCACTAAGAATGGACAGACATAAGTCTCCAGTAGTGTGGCCTCAGCTCCCAGTCTGCCTCAGCCCATGCTGGTCTGTCTCACAGAGAGGTCTCACTGCACTCTTGGCAGGGCTGTTCAGAGAAATGTTGGTTCAGTTTTCACATCTACATGAAGTCTGCATCTAAATGTTACATGAAATACAGGCATTTCTTAAGAGGAAGTGAATTTCGTGTTGAGCCCTTGTTAAAGCTGTGAATCAAAGTTTACAATAGGAGAAAAGTAGAGTAGCCTCTGTCCTGCACCACAATTTTATGATTAGTGATGCCTTCAGATTAGCAGACATATTTCTGTGAAACCACAGTAATTAACTTCAGAGTTAAACGCTCTTCCCCTTTATGTTGTCCACATGTAACAGCTCTGTAGAGTTATTTATTCCATTTTTAACTCTGCTAGAATACAATCCCTTTTCCACATTCCTGTTTATCCTATGATTTCATAGGCACACTGGGTATTGCAGATTCCAGTTCAGATTTAAGAGCCTGAAGACAGGTTGGGTTAGACCCAAGATATGACTGATCTCATCTCCTGCCTCCTCACACACATATGTACACTCACACAGGAATTTGATCCCAGAAACATAATTTGTTGAAGTGTTTTCAATCGCCTAAGAGCAAAACCAGAGGGAGTTTTGGATATCAGCACAGACTTTATTTCTCCAAAGTGAGTTTCTTTAATCCATTCCTGTTCTAGTGGATATCTCCCTGTGCAGGAAAGAAACTGGAATGAGCAGCACTTACCAAACTTAGAAAAGAACACTATGTTTCAATACTTGCAGAGGAAGTGAAAGTGCTTGAAGGAATTAATTTGCATGTAGAGCTCCATTGAATAGTTTCCTTAGCAAAGATGTGTATCTCAATGCAGTTTATGCGGCTTGTGCTTGGAGAAGGAAGGGGTAGAGGAGAGAGGATAGAAATGTGCTTGCCTTGGAGCTGTGCTAGAATTGACTACTGTTCATATTAGGTTTCCCCCTCCTCACTAAGAACTTTATGCCATACTAAATAACAATTTTCAGTATCTTTTAAAGCTTTTAACGACAACTTCTTCTGTAGAAGTGGGTGGGGGACCTCTCAGCTTCTTGTTCATATCAAGATTAAAGAGCATTAAAGTCTTATTTTTAGCTTTTATTTACAGAAAGAACAGGAAAAAAGATTTTTTCCTCCTTTTCCTTTTCCCATTTGTATATTGTTGATATCGCCTTCTCAATGGAGAATTAATGAGACTGAGTCCAAAGCTGTGAAACCAGCCATCTCCAAGGTTAAGTGGCATGTGGAGCAGACCTGCTTCTTAAAGTATTGTTGCCTCGGAAGCGAAAAAATGTCTTGTGAGGTTACTTTCTATGAAACAAAAACAGGATAAACCTCAGATTTTTTTATTTTAAATCTGCTTCTTGGTATTGCCAAGGATACTTTTCTGTGTTCTTTTGAGTCCACAAAAGTTACTCTAGGAGCAAGTTTCAGGCAAAAATGTAGATGATTGCTGAAGACTCAATTTTATTTGTGGGAAAAGGGCTCAGAAGCCTCTTTGTTTTAAAATTATTAGGTAATATGAAACTTTTGTAATTCCTGAGTTGGTTTATGCCTGGGGTGCTGAATTCACCACCTAACTGATGCATCTCCAGTGACATTTCTCAGACTGTAGTGCTAATAGACTTGATAATACAATATGGGAAAGCATTAAAAAGTTTGATTCTCTTTCACCAAAACTCTAAGAGACACTATGCACCCACTCCATCAGAGCTATTTAAAGTTCAGTCATGGCTTTACAGCCTAGAACCTTGAGTTAAAACTCTGCTAAAAGGGTGTGGAAAAGTGAAGACAATGCAAGGAAGCTGTAGTGGAAGTTGACTCTGTCAGAAACTATTCCAGAGCTTAATTGCTGAGACCTGGGAATATTTTTTTTTATTTCTGCCTTCCATTATTTTTAAAGTTTTAGATAAAATAATTGGTCCAGAAATAAGAAAGAGAGGGGCTGAAGGTACTTATTGTTGAGGTGTTTCATTTTGTTATAGCCCTGGATCCTGCAGGCCCTAAGTACACCAGAGCCAGCCCTGAGGAACGCCTGGATCCTGGGGATGCCCTGTTCGTGGAAGCCATTCACACTGATGCTGACAGTAAGCTGGCTTCTGTCTTCCTCAGCCTGGGTTTCTGTTCTTCCTGACATCATTATTGCTGAGCAGTCTGTAGGTCGTTGTCCCTTTTTTGCCAGACTACCGTGAGGTCAAGCTCTCTCTGAGGAAGTTTCTTGTTAAAGGCTTTGATGATGAATTCATACCCCAGACCACTTCAAACAACAGACAAGTGGAGATTGCTATAGCAGAGTGAGTTTATGCAGAATCATCTTGGCATGACTTTTACTGCCTGAAGGGAATGTACAGGTCTAGTCTTACCTTGGTTTTTTCCCACCTGATGTAAGAAAGGTGACATCCAGAGTGCTGTTGGAAAGTAACAGAGTTTAACCAACAGCTGATGCAACAACAAAGTAACTTCTCTAAAGCATTTAAGGATCTACATAGACAAAACGCTTGCTAAAGAATAATGCGGTGCCTTTGAGTCACACCTTTCACCTGAAGATCATGAAAACCTCTACCAACTCAACTCTCAATCATCTTTCATAATCTCACATTTAGGCTGTGGTCAGTTTAGGTCTCCTTTACAAAGAACCAAGAACCAGAGTCATTGATGCTCCATGCATCAAACCTGCACATGTAGAAGCAGAAAATCTGACCTTGATGTCTCCAGCTTAGGGCTGGCTCCAGTACTACTCTAGTACTCAACCAATTATTTGGACCTGTCATCAACATGTAGGGTAGAGCCTACGGAAGAGCCAAGCCTGAGAATGAAGTGGCATTTCACCTCCTTTCAGATTTCGGGATCCGGATTCCAGTAGGCCACATCGATTATTTTGTCAATGGAGGCAAAGATCAGCCAGGATGCCCCCGATTCATCTCTGCAGGTAAGGACACTCTCTGGCCAGCAAAGAGTTCTCATGGCCATTTAGCAGACTCTGAAAATGCTGTTTGGCAAGCAGCTCTTGCTACAGCCAGGACAGTCAGAAAGTGAGACAAACATATTCACAGCCACGTCTATTCTCAGCAGTACAAGAAACAGGTGAAATTAAAATCATGTACTGATCAAGAGTCTTGGCAGCACCACCATCAAGAAATGAGATTTTGGTGATGGCTTCTCTGTGACACAAAACCCTAGCTTCAGTAGAGATGACACTTTACTAGAAAAGCTCTTAGGCAGCACTAACAAAAGCTGCTTTTTGTTTTCATGCTGGTAGTTGTGTCTATTTAGAGAGACAGTCCATGCAATTACTGTCCTTTTCTTCTAGAGAAGAGGACTTTCCACAGTAAAGAGTGTGGACTCATTTAACATCCAAATATGTTGTGCATGAGTCATCAACATTGAGTCAGCTTACCTGCGATACCTATGGTACCTCATTTACCGTAGCTGAGGTTTCAGGGCAAGTGGGAGTCAAAGCTGCTGCACCCCCTTACAGAGAGATTGATTGATGGCCTGATTGATAGGACACTGACAGAAACATAACAGTCCTGGGGTCCCTGTCTTCTAAGAGATTCAGTCTGAGAGACAGATACACTTCTAACTTCCTGCAGAACTTTTCTTGCAGTGGAATCGGGTTTGTAGCCACAGAAATGTCCTGAAAAATGTTATTAATGGGAATTAATGGGAATGTTATTAACGGAAATTAATGCAGTAGGAGTGTTCCTTCTCTCCTAGCTCCTTGGGAATGAGCAAAAAGTCTGAAACCAACATTTTCTCTGGTTGATTTTTTCCTTGCAGCTTATAACTTTCTGATCTGTGATCACATGAGGGCAGTACATCTCTACATCAGTGCCTTGAACCATCCCTGTCCCATCGTGGGGTTCCCCTGTGCAAGCCATCAAGATTTTCTAAATGGTCATTGCCTGGACTGTACAGAACCCTTCTTGTCCTCCTGTCCCAGAATAGGTACAGTACAAGTCCTTCCCAGAGCAGATGACAAAACATTCCTGATGGTGTCAGTGCAAAGCACAGGATGCAGTCCAGATTTCTCTGAGCAGTATTTGCTTTGGATCTGTTTGGGAAGAATGAGAAGCTGTTTAGTTTTCAGGCTTCTATAGATACATTATAAGAGCTCATATTTTGCCCATGGTAGAACAGCCAAATCTTGAACATTTCTGATCTTTAAACATTTCCTAGGGCCCAGTTATGTGTTGAAAGAGAGTTTTCAGAATCACCTGCCAGAATCAGTAGGCAGTCAGCTCCAAAAAATGTCTTGTTTAAAGAAGCAGTTGGAAATTTTAGTTTGAGCCTGAAATCCTGTTTTTCTACACCACTCAGTGTTTCTGAGTCACTTCCTTTTCATAAACTTCTGCCATGGTCACCCCAAAGATGAACTCCTTGGACTGGGAGAAGGTAATAGATGCCTCTTTTTGGCTTCTGAAACTGGTCTGTGGAATGAGGAAAGGAGATGTCTTCTGCTGGTATTTGCAGTTATGGTACCAGAGGAACTTATAGAGGGGCCTTTTTTGGTCTAGGTGGTCTCAGATCAGCCACCTCTTCCTCATCTCACCAAACCATTTTGCCAGCTATTCAACAATGCAGGCCATAAGTTATGGTAGTTTTCTCATTTGACCAAGGAATTAATTTTGCCTTGTGTTTGCACTGTCATTTACATCTGCATTAAGTTTCCTGACTTGGTAGTCTTTAGTCTTGTTCCTTCTTCACAGATGCAACTGATAGCATAGTTTGTTAGCAGAGGGATAAAAAGAAAATCACCAGGAGGTTCTCTGGTGATGATTTCCTGGGGTAGTCAGAGGAGGTTTTTGGAGGGAATGTTAACCTGTCAAACAGACACCACAAACTTGTACTTGCTCTGATTTGCACTGGTGTAAGAAAGGGACCTGTTCTCCAAGATAGGCAGGATGAAAGAAGTTGATTGATTATATTTCTGTTCTGTCATGCATGGCTTTCCCTGCACTGTCTTTATTTCCTCCTGCAGGCCTGCTGGAGCAGGCAGGTGTCAACATGAGCAAGCTGCCACAGGAAGTGAAAGTTTTTTTAATGACCAGTCCTTCAGCCCCATTCTGTGGTAAGTAGCATGAGAGAAAAAGGAGTCAGAAGGGTACTGGCCAACGAGGCAGATCCTCTGAGGAGTCCAGGTAGTTAGAGTACACTACCCCATCAGAGACAGTTGTTGTGGGCCATGGGGCCTGAGACACACCACTGAATAGCAGCAACCCTGCACATCTTCTCCATAAAGCCCTTTCCAACAGATTTGTTAGTGTGGGCACAGTCCTGAACTAACACAGTCACTTGGTTTCAGGGCTGAAGTAAAAGGGATTGAGAATGCCTGTCTGTTCACACTGCGCTATACAGACAACATGCCCCCTGTGCCTCACATAGCACAGAGACTTGACTCTTTCTTATGTCTGTTTAATCTTTTCTGCTGGTGGGACCAGGGAATAAGTTCTAGAGCCCCTCTTTTGTCATGGGTAGGTCCTACAGATAGCACATGTCCTCACTCCCACATTCTTTGCTTCTCGCTCAGTCTACCACAGCCTGGTTGAGTTCCACTTGCAGAAGAAAAGAAACAGAGTCACCAGCATTGAGATCAGTTTCAGCAGTAACAGCACCAAGGACACAGCCAAAATCACCATGTGAGTGACAGTGCATTTTTCTGGCCTGTTTTTTCCCAGCTCCATGAGTAAGGATGTTTATCCTAGTCCAGGAAAAGCACAACAACAGTGTATTTCCCTGAATGATGAACCACAGCCTTGTTTCGTGAGTCCTTCCACATTTTCCCTAAATGCCCTCAAGAATCAGGCATGTGCTACCATTATTCAGCAACCCTGACTGGGTCCATGTCTTTCCCAAGCACAAAGAGCAGTGGAACACCCTGGGAGCCCCAGATTTGCATACTTTTGTGCGGCTACGCTGGCTCCTTTTTCATACCATACCCTGACCTGGTGCCAATTCAAATTGCAATCACTGTCAGATAGTTATTAGCCCTGCTCTGGCAGACAGGGGTGGCTTACAGGAAAACCCCAATCCACCAGAGGCTCTAGACAGATGGACTTTGTGGCTTAGACATTTCTCCTGATACTCAAGAAGAGAGCAGTTGCAAAGAGGAGACGAGTGCACCTCAGCATAGTCAGAAATGTGTTAGAAGCCTCTACAGTAACGCAGCAATGCTCTCACTCCCATTGCAGGCAAAAGCAAGGGGCAGGGGACCAAGATCCACTGTGTAGAGAGAAAGATGACTCTTGAAAGCACCATCCTCCACCAGACTGTGTCTGAATTAATAGATCAGACTCCACAGCTTCCACAGCTCTTGCCACCAGGGGATCTCTCCACCACAAAAAGTTCCCCAGAGTCTTCCTCACTTCTTCCTACTACTTGCCCATTTCTCTGGACTGGGAACCACAATGCAGCTAGCACATGCTTCTGGCTGCATCAGGAAGTAGGAAAGCAGTCTGATTAAGAGTCCCAGATGACTTTGCTGGGATCATAGGGGTTCCAGTGCTGGCTTCCACACAGTCCTTACTGATAAGCCAAAATATTGTGGCCTGGAGCTAATTGTGTTGTTGATTAAGACGTGAGCACCAGGAGGTAGGGGAGAAAAATGGGGAAGGGAAAGCCACACTCTAGGGTACTCTCCAGAGTGACACATATGCTTGGTTACAGATTTCCAGCCAGGCACCACATTCTGGGTTTGTACTCCAGCCCAGTGGAGTTCAGTCTGTTCAACTCCTGGTTTGGAAGCCAGATCTGCCTTTTCCACAGATGCAGGAGGGAAGAAATAGTAATACCCGGGTCAGATCAGGACCCGTGCGGCTTCCTTTGGCAGTTGCTGAACACCAGGTTTGGTGGGAGTCCAGCAGGAGGTATATGAGCTGTGGAGGGAAAGGCTGCCTGGGGAAGTGAGCCAGGCAGGCAATCCCGAGGCTTTGCTGTCCCCTCCAGTTTTAATGAGACAGTGGAGTTAGAAGAGGTTAACCTATCTGGAGAAGCCCTGTGGCAGGGGGCAGGATGGGGAACAGAAGCCGTGCTTATTTTAAATGCCTTTCTTAAAAGAACAAGGCTAAACTGAAAACTTTCCTTATACCAATAAACCTAGAGATTTGAGGGTATAAAATTGAAGATAACCTTTTATTTCCCACTAGTAGCAAAGGGCAAATTTCCTTGCTGTAAGCAAAGCTCAGCCTTCCAGTGCAGTCAAGCTCAGAGTATCAAATAGACATCTAAACATAGATCCTCACATCACAGTTCAGACACCAATTGATCAGTGACTTATCTCAGATGATCTGTCATGTATATGATCCTGCAGTTTCCCAGAAGTGCAGAGGGACTAACTTGGAAGCTAGGATCAGCTAGTCTCAGACTTTCAGCAAAGGACTCACATAGTTGTGTCTTGCCTCACACTGCTCTTCTCGTCTCCTCTCCCAAATATCCATTCCAATCTTACTCCTCCCCACAAGTTGCTCAGAATGCCCCAAGAGACATATCCTCAAGCTTTAGTAGGTGACATGGCCCTGATGAGTGAGGAGTTCGTTACACAAGACACTTCCCAGCTGCACTGCTGTATGCTTACACATCACATCACATCACATCACATCACATCACATCACATCACATCATCACATCACATCATCTCCCATATCCAAGAAAACCAGCCAAGTCTCCTAAATCTATCCAAAGGCTGTGCAGGATTGGACCAAGTGTCAGTCCCAGGAGTGGCTCTTTCAACACAGTCCTCTGTCCATGGACAATATGCCATAGAGAGATGGCCTCCATTTTCCATCCATTATTCACATTTTTGAAGGCACAATTTTACCATGCTTCTTATTTTTAGCAGCTTCAAGCCAGACATAGACACACAAAACCCAGCAGCTACTCCTGCAGTCTAGGGGAGGGACTGGGTGTGCTGGAGTGGGTTGGCTGCTGTGAATGCTGCTGACAGGATGTGCCTGAGAGTTACTTTGGTCAGCAGAATTGTAGCTCTTCCTGACCCTTTCGTCATGTTTCCCCTTTCCCTGACATCATGTTTTTGATGAGACCAGATGATTCTGTTGATTCCTGGAAAGGCTGACCTGGAACAGAGACTAGGCAGGGCAAAAGGAATAAAATAGGTATTTATTGAAAGGATATATTTGGGCAATGCAAGACTCCAGCTGGGGCTACACCCAAGTTGAATCCAAGATGGATCCTGGTCAGAAGTTTTTACACTTTTATAAGTTTTGGTTCATCTACATGTTGAGGTCAATTATCCACCACAGCCCCAGGCTATGAAGTATCAGCCCCCTGGCTTGCCCCATTCCCTTAGCTTTTTGGGTACTGGCTGTCCTTGATTCTCTAGATAGGAAGGGATGGTTTTGTCTAACTACACTGTGAAGAGAACTCACTAACACACCTAATATGAAGTTTCAGAGTTACACACTAAGCAGTAGAGATTTTGACAAATATAAAAGCTAAAATCTAAGGCTTCACTTGTACCATGCCAAGCTAGCTGCACATGTATCATTCTTCATGAGCACAAGGACATTAGTGATCTCCATGCTCTGGAAGGTGCCAAGTAGATGAAGTAAATGTAAGGCCCACTAGATGGACTCCATAGAAGGGACTTAAAATACCTGGGCAGCACAGATCTGTGGCACACAACTCACTGTGCTCTGGTCATTGGCTCATTACCAAACCTCTGTCATTTCTCAGTTCACATTGCCTGGGTAAGAGCATAGGGACAGACAAAGGTCCCTCTATCCAAGCATTCCACCTCTAACACGATCAAAAGCAAGTAGCTAGAGAAGAGTATAAAAAAATCTCTGTGTAAGCATGTAGCAATACTTCCCCAAAGAGTTTCCCTGTGTCTAATTACATCTCAGGGACTTTCAGACCCATAGATGAGATCTTTATCTTTACTAGCTTTTGTACAGTCATGTAAACTTCCTGGCATTTACAACATCCCAAAGCAAGGATTTTAACAGCTTGAAAGGACTGGTACTCTGTGCAGTGTGCATTCTTTTTGAGCCTGCCACCTTTTAGCTTTCTTTGAGGACCCCAGTTTGTGTACTACAAGAAATTATGAACAACTGATCCCCATCCATGCCATTCACCATTTCATAGATGTTGACTTATCTACACTTACCACTCTGTGGCGAGCTGAGCAGTGTTTCAATCAATATACAACAGTAAGAAGAGTTGGTGATGGAAGGAAGGATATTTTTACAGAAATATTCCTGAATACAGAGATAAAACTTGGAGAAACAGCCTGTAAGATGCTTGTGCAATGACTTGTTTTGACAAATGAGTCTTCTCACTCCATTTTATTACATGAGAGCTTCACAATAATGCTGAAGATTCCTCCAATGTTTCCATGGATCTGCACGTGGACTGTATCTGCAGGTTGACTGAAGACATCCCTCAAATTTCTCATCCTGCCTTGCAGACCTAAGGACCAGGAGACAGGCAAACAGCTGCTGGCCCACCGAGTTCCCCTCTGCCAGATAAACAGTGTTACCCTGAAGTATATCCCCAAGAATCGTTTTTGGAGCAAGGATGAACCATTCGTTGTTGGCAAGTTCTGTGTAGCGCCACTGCCTCTCAATAGCAGGTAAGCCTCGGGAATGTCATACAGGGATTAATTCACCCTATGGATGAAGCCTGGGGTTTGAAGCAATGCCTTTTTCCTCCTATTTAGGGAAACATGTGAAGAGGTCTTTCCCATCAGCTCTGTGTCCGTATGTAACTCATTTTGTATTTGTGAGAGAGAAAAGCTACAAAGGTAGATTTCTAGGAGTTTTCTAAAATTCTTCCCCCAGGATAAAATTGTTGTGCCATGGAAGGACTGCAGCTGCAACTTACATCACCTTGAAGATACTAAAGTCACAAACTATGGCAAAAACTTGTACTAACTAGAATTTATTCCTTTGTCCTTGTTTTCCCTCTCCATCTTTCCCTGTCTACAATGGACCCCCATCTAAAACATGACAGGTGAAAATTTTTTAGGATGAGACAAGAGAAGACAAATAATATATTTCTGTGTCTTATACTGCAAGGTTTATAAAGCACTAAGGCTATAGACAACTATTTTGGCATTTTATAGGTCAGACATGGTTGAGTATATACCTTTAGCCATAGTTACTTTCCTGGAGTAAAAGCAGACAAGTCCTTCTCATCTGAGAGAGATAATTGTCTTCTCCATATAACACAATATTCTTGAGAGGAGTTTTGCAGATCCAAAGTTCTTGCAGGTAGGACAAAACTGTATCTATACTGACATTAAAATGTCCATCCACATTCCTTCTGAAATGATGGCTCAAGCCTGAAGCAAGCAAGTGGATATTTCAAAGCAGGTTCAAATTCTGTTTTGAAGGACAGTAAGGAGGCTGTCCTGGCTTAGAGTACAGGTGTCTGCTAAGAAAGGCAGAAGACTCTCTTTGAAATGGAGATATAAACCCTCTCCCTCCAAATTATT
>PYHW01009147.1:2813806-2826971 GCA_013186435.1 Turdus rufiventris | reverse complement strand
TCTCCATTTCAAAGAGAGTCTTCTGCCTTTCTTAGCAGACACCTGTACTCTAAGCCAGGACAATTGTGTTCATGTATATGTAGAAAACTCATGAATGTTTATTGGACTGCTTTTAGAGTATGTTTCGTTTTCCTTCTGGTTTTACCAGTGTAAAGAGAGACTTTTTCCTGTATGTGTAGGACAAGAACAATTTCAGTCAAAAACATTATATAGGATGTAAGTGTACGTTATAATGAATAATAATAATAAAGACAAGAAATGCAGGGAGGGTCAAACTGCCCTGGACCAAAGAAGAATATCCGAGTGTAATGGAGACACTGGCATGTGAACAAGGGCCAGAGCCAAAATATCCTGGGGGCTCCCTTTCACTCTGTGCCCAAAGGTATCCTTGGTCAGCCACCATGGCACAGGGCCACTGGGAAGCTGAACATGGCTTGGCTGCATGTGTGTGTCCTTGGGTTTGATATTTAATGCCATTGCTCTGCAAACAGCTGTCTCATGAAAGAAATATAGGAGATAAAACCTGAGAATTTTCCCAGGCCAATCAAGCAAAAATAATGGTCATACAGAAATTGAAACGGCTGGAATCACATTTTCCTAACCAATTTCTGGCAGTGATTGAAAGTGATTCCTTCCTTTGAGGGATTGAGATGCAATAAGCAAAACTGCCACCAATCCAAGTCAGCAAGACAGACTTCACTCTTGAATCCCCCCTGACACAAGTGCTCTATCATCAGCAAGAGCCTGTAATTCAGCCTTCTGGGTGAAAGTGTTAGCCCTGAAACCAGACTCCCTCATACACTGGGACCTAAGAGTCCTGTGGGAAGCAGACAGCCAAAGCAGAAAGCTCAAGGAAACCAGCTATTCTTATAGACTAAGTCATGCTTCTACTATTTTTCAGGGGCCTCAGAATTGAAATTGTTCAATCCAGAGAGCCTTCCATGCCCTCTTCAGCAAAGACCCAGAGTCCAACATGCACTTTTTAAACCAAATTATTGTGTTGCTAGGAATAAGGCTGAGATAAGTTACAGTTTTATTAACTACTCAGGTGAGACAGACTAGTGGGTTAAACAGCTGCCAAAAGCACATCACCATGGTTAAGCAAGGTCACCAAGAGTAAGGTGCTTCCAGGTACACAGACTGGTCAAGTCACACCTGATGACGGCTGGTCTCGCACAGCTGCTACTTCTTCATGCTGCTCCCTAAGCACATATGGGGTTTAGGCATTCCCAGCATATGGCCTTCCCTACCTAGGGCTCTGCCTCTCCATCCTGATGCAAGTCCATCCAGTCATCCACAGCTAACCTCACTGACCAGCCCTGTCTTGCAGAGCAGGAAATGCCAGAGTGTGGTGCTGGTAGGGCTGGTGCAGCCTGGCTTCAGCCTGCTCTCAAGCTGTCTCACGCACCACAGATAAAGACTCTCAGGAAGTCTGGAAACATGCAGTTCTATGGAAATCAGCTCAGAAAATGCTGTGGATGTCTTTGCAAGTTACATTCCTGCAGTCAGCCATTTCCCTGCCCATAGTACTGGGCAGCCATTACTCTCCCTGCTAGATTCTTGGGCAAATACAGCCCAGGAGCTAACAGCAGTCTGCAGCCAGATTGAAGACCTGTGCAAAACATGAGATACCACCAGCCCTAGCACAGCCATGCTGTTGTTGCCTTTTCTACTTCATTACCTTGGTCCAACAACCCTATTTCTGCATATAGTCTGTAGCTCTATGCCACAGTCACACAGGCAGCTATCTCTTGCTACCATAATCACTGATGTTGGCACTGTTTTCAGAAGCAGTCACCATGACCCTTTCCACATGAGCCAATTTCAGACCCTAGGAAAGCAGATTTGGAGAGCTGCCGTGGTTTAACCTAGTTTGCTTGGAGCTATCTTCATGAGAAAGCATCATTCCCTCATGACTGTTGCATGCTCTCAAGGGATTAGCAAAATCACTCTTCGTATGCCCTAATTGACATAAGGATTGACATCCCAACAGGTATCAGGCCATCCTGGGATGTGTGTTAAAGACAGAGGGATGTAGGCTTAAGTAATCATCTTCAGAAGGAAAGCCAAAGAAACACTGGGGTGTTGACAGCAAGGCCAAAATCTTTTCAGTTACTGCAAATGAGAATTGTTCTGGCCTCTCAGCAGGGGATCCTTCTGCTCAGAAAGAACCATATTTGGGTGTGTATCATCCTTTCTACTTCTCTACCCAAACACATGACCATCAGAAACTTCTGTGAGGAGTAGGATGCTTATGGGTTGACATCACTCCTGCATCTGGCTGCAGCTGCCATCCTGATGCTAAGACAATGCACCTTGCTAGAAGCATGCAGAGCAAATGAATCAGTACAGGTACTAGAGAACACCATAAGGGAAGAGAGCCAGCAATCTGACGCCTTGATTCGCTGATAAACTGGAAGGAGCACCATGCTCCACCCTCCTTGCTATCAGCAGATAGTAGGAGCATGCACTGAAGTCTTCAGAACAAGGTAGAAAAAAAGGTTAAATCAGCTGATCACACAATCCTGTGCTGGCTGGGAAGTATTCCTGGTCAGCTTTGAATGCATGAGGCCTCTCTACTGCCTTCTCAGCCAGGCAGCAAAGCACCAAGGAGCAAAGCTGAGCTGGGATTACCTGGAAAGTCCCTTCCTCAGAGGGTCGCAGTGACTCCCATTCCGGAGAGTCCAGGAACTGGTATGGAAAGACGTAGTGAAGGAATTGTCCATCCTGGCACACTCGGATCCTGTAGAGGACAGGTGAGACAGACAGGCTTAGGCCACAGATGTCATCACACAAACCTGATAGCTCAAACAGTGTGTCCCAGAAGGGAGGAAAGAAATACTTGTCTCTCATGTGTCTCGTACCCTCTTGGGACAGCTGCAGGTGTTTTATTCATGAGGCTATCCCTCCTTTCTCTGTGGGAAACTGTTTGCTGCCGCTTCCCCATACTCCACCTGTTTTTTGTTTCGTGCTACAAAGACAGCTTGCACAGGTGCAATGCTTGGTCCTGACACAGGACTTCTCAGCCCAGAGGACTGCTGCTGTTTTCTAGGTACTTCTAAGCCAGGCTGTGGCTCTTTGTCACATTACTTCTCACTTTCTCTTGGCCTTCTAAATATCTCTTTTGCCTACTTTTGCTCAATTGCCTGCAATTGCGAATGTGCACTCAGCTTTGCTGTGGGCATAGAGAAGGACCTGCATAGGCCTGAAGCGAGGACAATGCCAGGGCACTCTGGAGTTCTATTCATAGCTCTGCATCACCAGACTTGGGGCCTCCTGCTTTCCTCTCACCATGTACCACTGTTCTTCGATGCACCAAGGCAATTCTTGCCTCCAGGAGTTACCTTTGACTTTCCAGTGCTGCCTGGAAAGGGTCAGGGATTGTAAGCCACATTTCCCGATCCAGGCATATTCTGCATTTCCAAGACCCCACTTGCTCCGTTTATGAGAGAGCACCACCACAGCAATGCTCTGCTGGGTCAGCAAGGACCTCACAAGGCAATAGAGAGGGTACTAGGAAATGTAAATCCATTCCCATCTCCATGGAGCATCTTTTACCAGTCAAGATGCATACTTCCCATTGCAAAAGAGAGCCCAACAACTAGTCACTGTGTGTTACAGCAGTTTCATGCTCACAGAGTAGCATCACGCTATCCATTGCAGGTCAAGACAGAAATACTCTTTCCCATCAATATTATTTGCAGATACAGTAAATTTCAGAGCCAGCTTCTCACCACAGATGTTAGGAAAGGGGAAGAGCTACTGGAAACACACATACCAAATTTCTCTCCAGTGCTTTGCCATTCAACATCCTGGTGGACCCAGGATGTTCTTAACATGTCTTAGAAAAGGGACCAAAACCAAAACAAAGGAAGATCAGCCATTCTTCTTCACACACTCCCTCACCAGAGAGGATTGGCCACTGCAGTAAACAGCAGCCCCAGGTTATGCTTTGTATCCCCAAAGGAAAATCCTTGTGAGATACATCTCCTGCAGCTCAGCACTGCTCCTATTTAGAGATCTTTTTCCTTTCCCATTCTTATGTAACATTAGTGTCAAGTTCCCGGCAGCAGACTGGAAGCCAACACTATTGCTATTTGTATGCATCTGCATTTTGCAAATCATTAAGTGGATATTGTGCTAAATGCATACCACAGGATCTCAGGTGAACAAATGCCAGTACTTGATCAGCAGAGTTAATTCAGTTATATGTCCAGTGCAACTGTCTAGAGGTCCCTAAGGTTATCCTTGATGGTCCAGAAGAAAGAATATCACAAATGCTTGACAGCACAGGGAAGGAGGGGCATCTGATTAGGCAGGATACACCACAGGAGAATACTCACTCTTTTGATGAAATGATGCTCAAAATGAAAAATGTCAAAGCCCTGAGGGTTGGGGTGTTGGGAACAGGAACTTCCCCCTGAATACTGCTGGCCAGGGAGAGCAGGTGAACTGAGGCCTCAGCACACAGCTCTTCACATCACAGAGGTATGCCTGGTACATAGGTCTAGACACACTTCTCTCTTGCCTTGAGAAGCACATTCTCACAGCCAATCCACTCTCATCAGAAATAAGAACACTTCAAAATGACAGACAAAGGGGTAAGAATTCATCAAAAGTACCACAGGTAAGGCTGAGTTACTCTTAAGTTAGAAAAACAAAACAAAACTAATGTCTCAAAAAAGAAATTTCCCCCTTCCCCAACAAACCCTGGCATATCTCAGATCTTTTTTCAGAGGAAGGAAACAATCCTCACCCCAGTTTCTACAGAGGGTGATAATACAACAATAAACCACAGCAGTTTGTTGTCAAATTTTGTTCAGAAATGGGGGAGCCTTTACCTGCCAGACAGTAGCAACGAGAGGCGGTCAATGGGTGTCTTGCCCTCCACTGCATAATTCTGGTCTCTGACTAGTGACTGGACCTGCTCTTCACAGCACTTCACGATCTCTTTGTAGACTTCCAGGGGCACCTGCAAGGGCAGGTACATGGTCTTGTAGAGGAGGTCAAACTCTTCTTGGATGGTGTTTCTATGGAGCCGGTAAGCCAGGTGAGCCAGCTGAAGCAAGCAGGCAAGGACCAGCAGCATGTTCCAGATGAAGATATCCAGCCCACAAGTGTTCAGCCAGCCCCACAGAGCATAGCAGAAGTAGCCTGGGGCCAGGAGGCCAAAGATATAGAGGGACCCAAAGATGCCACTGCCCCCCATGTAACCCAAGAGGACAATGCAGCTGGCCAGCTGGTAGGCTGCTTCCTCCATAATTTCAGTCCAGGCATCACACACCGGAGGCTGGAGAACAGCCTGGTCCCAAGAGAGGCTGTTTGCACTCATCCTTCCCCACTCCCCACCCTCCCCAGTCGTCCTGTGCTCAAAATGAATTGTCATACACAAAAGGTGCTGCAGAGGTTGGAAACCAGAGCTGCTGGGTAGCTGTTCCTCCTCCTCTTCCTCTTGAGCGCTGTCTGGTCCCACAGCAGTGCTTTAGAGTAACATGCTAAAAAAGTGCTACCAAATGTTTTAGCACCTGAAAAATTCCAAAAGCGTTCACTTCTCCTCTGTGGCTCACAATGCGTCGGCGGCCCCTTTCTTAGCCACAACAGTGAGAAAAGAAGCTGGCAAATGTGAGGCCAAAAGAGCTCAGTCAAAAAAAAAGAGTCAAGGACGCTAGCTAGAAAATTCACAGACAGGACAGAGATCTCCTTGCACTGCCTGTCTCGCCTGCGCTGCAGCAAATGGAATAGCAACCGTGAGAGAGCAGTAGAGGGAGCTGGTGTTGAGTGTGGAATGTGTATCTCTTGGCAGTGGAACGGAGAGAGACCCCAAATGGATAACCATGTTTGGAATTGAAATCCAAGGAGCAAAGCAGCGAGGAGAATGGAGAGCAAGCATGCACCCGCTACTTAACATAACTCAGGCAGCCAGATAAGCCCAGCACAGCGTGAGGAGGGGAAAAGAAAAGGGAAAACAACCAGCTTATCGTGGCAGTTACACATCGGGCTTTCCACTACTCTGCACTCCTGTGAGAGAGTGACTTTCAGCCAGCACAAAAAAGAAAAATGGTCATACCCTTTTCTCACTGTGTCTTGTAACTAAGGTAGGGACTTAGCAAAATAAGAAAGGCTGGCTCTCAGTTAATACTTTCCAGGTCCATTACAGCCTCCCCTCACACCAGGGAGCTCACTTTTGTGGGATGTTTTAAATCAAGGGGCACAAGGAAGAGCTTTGCAAAGCCAGAGAACTGTGAATGCAAAGGCAAGCCTTTGGCACCCAGTTTCATCTGTCATAAAGATGAGACTATCCTGCCAAAAGCTTTGTGTACGTATAACACTTGGAAGCACATTTTGTGGGGAAATCCTAGTTGAGGGATTACAGGCTGTGCTGGGAAGCACCCTTGAGAAACATCCTCTCACATTCTCATTTCTTTTAATAGCTATTTAGTACCTGTCCCAGACCTTCATTTAGCCCAAAGAGCACAGCCAACACTTCCCACTCGGGTAACCCAGGACATAGGCACAACAGGGAGCCTTTGAAGTCAGTCTGCCATAGTCAGCTACACAAAACACACATAAATGCAATTCCTCCCCTGCTTCAAGTGGCACATTATTGGTCACACAGGCAGGATCTGCCCCACTGCCAGGATGCAGTTACATTTCAGGCATTGATGCAACCTACATGGTCTCCCAACACAGGATGAAGTCAGCCTGCATGGGTTAGTGGGGTAGAGATAGGGTTTCAAGGTTGGTCGTGTTTCAGGCCGAGCTTGCAGCTGCACTGCCTAACACCATTCCCATTGGCACCATTTAGTTAAAGACACACTAACTGCCTCTCCTAGCTAATAGTGCTCTGGAATAACTGTCTCCTGGGCAAGGCTGCAGCAGTGCTTTATGGCAATCTTAAAGAATCCATTGTGGTCTTGGCCAGTACAATCCTATTTCTGCAATGATGAGGCCATATGCAATACAGAGCTGCATGGCTCCTAAGAGCCATCCTGGCACACTGACATGTGGGAAGGAAAGAAGACAAATTAAGCTTTGCACAGGGTGAGTACAATACATTCACAAAGGTGCTTTCTGCTAAGGGTGAAGTGAAACAGGGAACCTGTTCTTCAGAGGCCCCTTAACTAAGTGAAGAAATAAATCCTAGCTACTGAAGCGGAAAAACACTCATGTACAAATGTTACGGGAAGATTAAGAACTTTCTCTTGACCTTCTCTGCAAAGCAGGACAGATGATCTTGTAGTTAAAGCACCACAATAAAAATCTTGGGATCCAGGTTCTGTTTTTCATACCATTGCCATATACTCGCTATATGATCCCAACAACTTACTTACCTTTAGGCCTCTGCAAAAAATCTGTAAAGAGCCTTCTCTCCAAGACAGGCTGACATCTGATAAAATGGGGAGTTGGGATATCATGATTGTGAACACTTAGGAGAAAGATATTTTGCATTAGATCCGTGAGACAAAACTGAACTGCTATGAGTAGAAATGTAAAACTACGTTAGAGGAAGCATCCTGAGAAGCATCATTGCAATTTCTTCTACTTTTTCATACTACCAAAACTCTTTTGTAGAGTATCAAAGAAAGTGGAAAAAAACAAAGTTAGTAATTTCATTCTTCAGTTAGGTAAATTCCCGAGTAAAAAACTGCAACACCGTATTAATGACTCAGTAGGACAAAAAAGGCCTTCATCTGACATCTTCCAGAACATAAATAGTGGTGCTGCAGTGATGCTGAAGCCAGCACCATGGGTGAGTATGACGTGTTGTGATTTCTCTGTGAAAGGCAGACAGGAAACTTTCAACCCACAGCAATAACAGTGCAAAGCTCTCATTAGAAACTACACAACTTTTCTGCTGGGTCTCAGTGTGACACTGGAGAGAGAGATACAGCAGTGCAAAAGATAGATCTTGCAGCACACACTACAGATTAACGTAGTGTTTTCAGAATGAAATTTCTAAAAGGAAGATTTGTAAAGTGGTTGAACCACCAAGACTAAATCTTCCTTTCTCCCTCAACAGTACCATGGCCACACAGATCATCTGCACAGCACTTTCAGTTTTCCACCCAGCAAAAGTAAAAAACCTCTTATTAGCAAAGTGACATTTTATTTTCTTGCCTTGCTTTGGATTAGAGTAAGTGCCCTTCATCCAGGGATGCTAAGTCATCCAAGACAAGTTTTCAAAAGCCAATACTGATTCAATGGGAAAGGGACATAATAAAGTTGAAAATGATTTGGAATCAAGATAGCAAGTTCATAGAAAGCACCTGAGGAGCATTAAAATACTTCCCTGGGAGTAAACACCTAAGCATTAGTACAAAATGTGTTTGTGAAGAAGAAAAACAAACATGTCAAGCTTTTCAGCACTGAAACAGGCAGTGTGGAAACAGGTACTTCACTGATTTCTCCACTTAAAATGGATTCAACCAGTAGCACTTAATATTTAGCTGCACGTGATGATGCAATGCAGGTACAGCCTGCACTATGTTTGGTAAATAAATCCTCTGTCCTTGATAACCACATAACACAGAGATTATCAGTCCCAAATCTCACAGCGATACCATCTTCAGGAAAGTCAACTCACCACAGGAAGAGTAACATTAAGATTGCACAAATACATAGTAGGAAGCCAGAGAAGCCCCACTTGTAACAAACCAGAAATTGCACTAAATGTTTCTCTAGATTGTAAGAAGGAATCAAAGGCAACTACCCTCCCACTATCATCTCATACAAGTGAAAAAAGGAGCCAGAAAACAAAAGCCCATGTGTGCACAAGCTCAACACAACAAAAACTTAGCATAAAAAAAAAAGCTTTACTTTCAGGCAAGTAACCTGCACACAAAAGTCACTTGCAGTGATAGGGAACAATCCTTTGCCCCCTTTCCCTTGAAGAACTACTGGCTCAAGCAGTTTGAGATGGGAAGCACCTGATTTTTCATTATAAAGAATGAAGCTTGGGTAACGGTATTCAAAAACCATCTGAAGAATTTGAACATGAGGAAATTAAATACAGTTTTGACTCTAAGGAAGTTAATTTCATGACTGCATTTGTGCCTTTGTATAAACATAGCTACAGTTACTGTCATGAATAGCACTACAAGCTTCACCATGACTGCTGAAAGCTGGAAGAGTGCAATGCTACTAGCATTTCACAATTTGCATCAGTGGGAAAACCCACTGAAGTCCTCTCTGTTCAGCCACACCACCATGGTAATTAGTGTTCCTATGTTAATAATTACACACATTTTTCTTATTCTCTCATTCCCGCAGCATGCTGTTTTCAGAAATGAGGGCACTGCCATTTCTTTACTTAAAAAGAAACAGAGGTCAGGAACATTGGTTGTTTTCAGGCTTTTATTAAAGGAAAAATACATTTTCTATAGCAGTGGTCAAGAGCAAACAATTGAAAAGCTACGGATATGATGCATACTCTATCATTAAAGACTCTTCATAAATAGAATTTTTGTTTATATTTGTTCTTTGAAGTAACTTGCAGAAATAATTTATTTTGCAGCTTTCCAGAACACAGTCACACCAAAGACATTACCTAGAAGACAAAGGAAACACAGCTTCACAAAACATGGATTTCCACTGGATATTGAGCAACAGTACGACAATCAACCAAAAAAAACCCCGTTACACACCCACAAAAACCAACTCTCATGTGCCCTACCAGAAATCTAAACTGAGGTTTGGATCTCAGAAGACAACAGAGGCGGCACCATTCTCTACTGCTGAAGGGTGACTCTCGGAGAGCTTCGCTACCCTCACAGGACAGCAAAGCTGGCTGTAATGTCAGTAAGGACTGCTATGCCTTCTCTCGTAGGGGCAACACCATCATGAACAATACTCTGGGCCTTCCAGTGATACCAGCTGATGTGCCAGGGCACTTCAGAGAGAGAGGTCCTGAAGGCTGTACTCACCCCACTTAGTCCTGCTCATCTCACTCATATCTTGAAGCCTAGAGCTCTCATACACTCTTTGTGAGCTTCAATTAGATGCCCACAATTTTCTTCTCCCTTCTCAATAATGCTGCAAAGCAAAACAAAAAGATTTCCAGGGTTCAGCAATAAAATGTTCACTTACTTTTAATCAAAGAAACAGAACTGAGAAACTGTTGGAGAAAATTAAAAATACCTATTAGGATCCAGAGGGTTTTTTTTATTGTTGCTGTTTGATTGGGTTTGGGTTTTTTTGTTTTGTTTATTTTGGGTTGGGGTTTTTTTGTTTGGGTTTTTTTTGGGGTTTTTTTTTGGTGGGGGGGTGCGTTTTGTCTATCCTGTCCAGGGTTGTGCTGTTTTGGACAGTATGAAACTATCCCAAAAAGTTACCCAAGTCTGGAGCTGCACACCTAAAACTTTGCAATGGGGATAACACAACTTCCTATTAACAGGCCAGGGTCTATTCTGGGCAAGCCTGAACTTCTCTGGGAAATGTCATCCTCTGAGACTCAAAAAACCAAGAGCATTTTGCTTTATTTAAAAGAGAATGTAATTTATACAATAATAAAGGTGAACAATAAAGAAGTTATCACCTGCTGGTTCCTGTTGCTTCACTCAACAACAGTGAAGACTTATAAGCAGCATTAAAAGATGATCTTTGAAATCTGTTTTAAATACAGACTATGAGGTTTTAACCTCTTCATTTCTAAATTATTATTTTAAGACAGTTTCCTTCTCCACACTCTCCCTCCTTCCTCGCATACTCCTGCATCTCCCATCCGGGGTGGGGAGAGCTCCCAAAATGCCCGGCGCACGCTGGCAGGAGCACAGACTCCTGCAAGGGAGGAGCAGGCGGGTCGGGAGGGAATCCCGGTGGGGCAGGACGCAGGGGGGAAAGCCCGAGCGAGGAGGGGCTGCCGCGGGGAGCTCGGAGCCGGGTCCCTACCAGGCGTCCCGCGCCTTCTTGGTCTCAGGACAGGCGCAGCAGGGTTTCAGCGGCTTCTTCTCCTCCCGCGCCTCCCCCGAGCCCTTGCCGTCGCAGCTGGCGGCGGCCACCGAGGACATGGCGGGCAGTTCCCGGCACTCTTAGCCCGCAGAGAGAACAGGCCGCCGGCGGCCGTACGAGAGCTGCTAGCTCCAGGAGAGCTCTTCCGCCTCTCCGCGGCCTGCTCGGAGGGGTAGGTGCGGGCCCGCCTCCCGCCGGCTCCCCGCCTCTTCCTGGCCGTTACCCCACGGCGAGGGCGGGCAGTGCCTCACAGTGGCGGAGCGGATGTGACGTTTTCCAGGGCTACTCGGTACCGAAGGGGGCAGAAGGGGGAGGAGGGAGCAGGGAAGAGAAGTGGCGTCGTCAGGTGAGAGCAAGTGGCACCCTCCGTAGTCAGCAAGAGCAGCAAGTGATGCCCTTGACTCTGCCAGCGCCGGGTTCCATGCTGAAAGTTGTGGCAAGCTACCTAAACCTTTTTCTTCCTACTCAGACAGTGGGGAAAACAAAGGATCAGTTCTTTGTGGGGGTGGATACAGCACAGTCACTATCACTGGGAACATTAATGTTGCAGTTTGTTTGCAGCGGCCCAGCCGGGTGGCCCTTGATGCGAAAGGATGTGCTTGTCATGCTCGGTCTTTTATGCTTTCAACCCTAAGCAACAAAGAGGGATATTTAGTCTGTGAAACAGAGAACAACAAGCTCCAAGTGCTGTCCATGCTTGACATGCTTCAGTGATCTCAGACCTGAGGGGAGAGTAGCAAGGCTTGGAAAGAAGGATGTGCACTGATACTGGACACAAAGAATGCAAAATTTACAGGTTACAGGGACATCTGTCAGAACTCCCAAGATAGGGAAGAAAGTAATAAAATTAACTCAGCAATTATGTTAAAATAGCTCCAGCTGGGTAAAAGTTAATTCAGGTAGGGGGAGATGGTGACCATCAACTCATGTACCACTGACCCCAGAAACCCACTGACTCAAGTAGAAGACTAAGCATGCAGACTATTTAGCATGAAAAGTGAGAAAATTGTTAACCAATAGAAGAGAGAATACTAATTAACAAGAGGACTATATTACTTGTAGCCAAAGAACGTGAATTTGTTTGCTAAAATGTGTAAATAGTAAAAAGCTTTGGTAGTCGGTGTGCTTGATATGTGGAATACCATGGAACACACAGGCTTGCACAGCTCTAAAATAAATAGTTAGTGTCTCTCTTGAGTATATAATTACTGGATTGTTGGCCTATAGAAACCAGGAAGACACAAAACAAAATGCATTTTATATATACTCTGGCCCATGTTGTGGGAATACCAAGGGCAGAGGGAGGTTAAAATTTAGTCATCTTGAGAGCTGACTTCAGATGGGTCTACACAAAGGTATGGCATCTGAAGATGTAACATCCCTGGAAGCAGCATTCCAAATAGATTAAGGAGGAGCACTGCTATTTTGGCCATGCTCCATGCAGGGTAACAGTTTGTAACAGAAGCACCCCAGAAGAAGGAATCGTTTCTTGGTGGGATGAAAGGACAGAGGCTGGAAGGGAGGAGAAAAAAGAGAATAGTCGTTAACATTTTGATATTGATTGCACCAATTTAGAGTACAATGCAGAGGGGACATCACAGCCACTTCTCTTCTGACATTGCATTGTGCATAAGATTTGATTGTTAACTCAGTGATATTTGTCCTCTGCCTGCTGACAGTGGCAGAAGAATTATGTTAGAGAGCTATGTGTCAGACTGAACAGATTTATCTGCCAGTCAAGGAGCAATAGCTCCTTCAGTCAGAAGTAACAGTCTTGGGTAGTCTGGGGTTTTCCAGATTTTTTACACTTCTGATTGTCTTGGGTTACAATACAGGGTGTGATAAAAGGTATCTATTCTATCACCATCTGTTGAGGGTGGGGGCAGTGATCCTTATCTCCGCGGGAGATGTTCTGCTAATGGCCCACCCATTGAAACCAGGTGGGGCATTGTTCTTTATCTTTTCACACCTCATCCTTCCTCCAGGGAGGTATCTTCTGCTAATGGCCCTTGAGTCCCACTGTGTGACTGATAAAGTTGCTTCATCCCATTGGAAGTTGCTCCAGACAGGGGGAAGAGCCCAACATTTCTTACCAAGATAAAAACAGGGGTTTTGGGACACTAAGGTAGCCCCCTTTCTCCACTGGACTCCAGAGGAAAACCAGATTTCTCCACATCACCACTGGACCTCCAGATGGAAACTGCACCTTCTACAGGAG
>PYHW01009147.1:2795185-2813756 GCA_013186435.1 Turdus rufiventris | reverse complement strand
CCCTAGTAAAGAACTGTTATTCCTAATTCCCATATCTTTGCCTGAGAGCTACTTGATTTCAAAATTATAATAATTTGGAGGGAGGGGGTTTACAGTCTCTATTTCAAAGAGAGGCTCCTGCCTTTCTTAGCAGACACCTGTCCTCCAAACTAGGACACTGATATACATGATAGAAGGTAAATTAAGCTGTGGAAATTTTGTGTGATGAAACTGAGCTGAAGGTATTTTGATGTTTTCCATGTAGTGCCTATTCTGGGAACCACTTTATCATCTTGAAAAAAGAAACCTCTTCAATATAGTCTAAAGAAGTATTTTTGGTTCTGAATGAGTATAAGCATAAGACAGCCAATGTTCCAGCAACCATATGCTGTGTTTTATTGTCAAAGAAGTTGTTTAAGTTTTGTGTCAATGCTTAGATAATGTGAAAGTAAAGGATTTCAAAGTTCTGAGCAAGATGTCTTGTCAGGAATCTGTTGGCTCTTAAATTAACTGTCCAAGAACAGGATAGAGATTCTCCTTCTGATCAGAGTTGCAGACCTACAAATACCAAATGCTATCACTCAGCAGTGGGACAGTGAGAGAAAGAATGCGGGGGTAGAAGGACTTGTGCTCCTATCTAGTTCAGTGGAAGAGATTATTAAGTGATTATTTACACCCCCTCTAAGCTTCAAACTCCACCTTTAGATGAAGGTAAGGGGTTTGAACACTGGGCTGGTATCACCCAAAGAAGCAGTGCACAAGTACCTTCCTAGACTGGAGAGGCAAATCCTCATGTTTCAGGACTACAGCATGAATTCTCTACACAAGGATTCTGTACCACAAGGACTGAACCATCCCCTTCCTGGGAGACCACCTCATAAGTTAGTGTGGAGAAAGTCTCCTTGCATACTGGCAAGCAAGCCCTTAAAAACACAGAAGCAGAATCAAGATTACTTTAAAGGCATTTTTGTCTCTTGAATGCTCTACACAACCAGTACTGCAACAGATCATCTCTTGCCAGAAACACAGCCAAATCTTCAGGGCATCAGCCTGGAAGTGGGAGGTCATTTGAAAGAATGAAGTCACTTTCCAGTTTAAAACCAGAACTGCTGTCTCTAACAGCAAGACCCAGTCCACAGCATCCTAGACATTCTGGGGTCTCATGCTGAGACCAGGACTCTGGCCCTGTCCTCCCCAGTAAAGAAGACAGCAACCCTCCTACAAGCTTTGATATAAATTTAAAAGGTATTAATGCCTTCCTCACATTGTTTTGTGCACATCTCTCACCAGTTTGTGCTACGATTAGGACTATCATCACTTTCATATTAAGCCCCTTCTTGTCCCTGTCCAAAACATACTAGTAAGGGATTTGCCCTGCACACAACACTGCAAAATCCAAATCAGTGACTTTAGTGTGCAGTATCCCTGGTAATAAGGCAAAAGAAGGAAGCTGGTGTTTTGTACTGTGCCACAAAATAACCACCTGCCTGTCCCACATATATTAGAAGCAGGAACTATGAGCATTTAGGCACAAGACATGTGGCAGATTTTCCACAGTGCAGATATGCAACAGCTGATGTTCAATGTGCGTTTACAGGACAGTGAGGCTTATTTCAGTGCTTGCTGGGGTGACAGCTGTTCTCTTTTGTGGAGGAAACACCCATGAAAATCTGAGCATTTTGGAACAAATTCCATTGCACAGACTCATGGGAAAGACAGGTGTTTGCACTCAAATGGCTGCATGTGTTACCAACACAACAAAAGGGCATTACAGAAGACAACTGTCTGTTTTCTGATAGTCTCTACACTTAGTAACTTAGAAAACGTTAACCTGCATTTGGAAAATAACATCACTAACCCTTCAAAAGACATGAATCTGCAAAGGTCTGTCCCTACACTGTAGTCAGATTCGCTGTTTTCAGGTAAAAATCAGAAAAATCAGAAAAAATAGCCCAGGTTTAAAAGCACTTAGGCACCAGATACACATTAGTCACCTATGGGGAAATTTTTTTCCCCAATATTGCAGAGTCACACGAGTCAGTGGCCTATAAAGATCTTTCCAAAGAGGAAACGTTCCATTATCAGTTATCATGACTTGAAAGAGCAAGATTTTCAAACTTCTGCAAAAATACCTATATGAATCATCAGAACTGACCAGAATCAGACAGCTGGGCCACTGTTAATATAAACCACTACAAGCAAACATCTCCAATTAGTCACCCCACAAAAAACAAATGCTGCCTAAGGTCTATGCTTGTACATCACAGGAAACCTCATTCACAGCCCAAGTCCAAGAACCTATGGATTGAAGAAAAATACTGTAGTTCCATAAAATCATCCATAATACAAACTTCTTACCTTGATCAGTTCTGCTGCTAACCAGGCTGTGTTTCTGCAACTCTCATGAATGGTGTTAAGCTGTGAGTCAGCTGAGAAGCAGCAAAACTATAGGTTCATTTCTTTTCCACTGCACACATTCCATTTATTCTTTGTCTTCCTGTAAGTGTTGCTGTTATTAACAATTTTATTCTGCTAGATGGCATGCCATTTTCATGCCTGTGTCAGTGGCAAACCTGGCTTGTTAGAATCTATTCAAGTCTCTCATGACCATATTTTATGAAATGTGAAGCTCCGCTATAAAAAATGGTTTAACGTTCTCAATGAAATGCAGGATCTAACTGGAAGCCTGGAAGGAATCATTAGTATTTACAAATACATGAGTCATTCCATATTTGAGATGTCGCTGACTGCAGCTGCATACTTCTATGTACTTCTATGTACTCACATTCCAGCATCTCACTTCTTTCAAATACTGCATGTGCAAGACAGACTTATAAAGAGCCTGCAACATCACATATCTTCTGAATCCATTCAGAATCCCCACAGCTGTTTTTCACAAAGTTACTAGATAACGTAGAAAGTTCAGTCACTCTGAAGCCATTTCTTTCACATCAGTGGTCATTCAAGATTTCAACTTTGAACATCTCATTCATTTGCACTTGTTTTCTCGCTGATCTTCTCAAGGGTCTTTAGAATCTTGGCTCCCACCAAAATCAATGGGACTTGACCATCAAGTGCTTAATGGTCAGATTTTAAGAAGCATTAGGACATCTCCATGCAGGTGGAGGGATTCTCAAGAGAGCCTACTTACATTGGCATCTTCCTTAATACATTGTGAATCTGGAATACAATTTTTTTTTTAAGTGACATAGGAACATATGTCATCTACATGGCAGAAAACTTCATCTAAATGCTGAGCTCAAGCCCACATCCTGACTACTTTGCCCTGACTTTCAATATGCTGTGCAGTATTTTATCTAAGTACTGTCTTAGGTTGGTACTTACTCTGTATAACTACATTTTATTCCATGCTTCCTGTATCATCTGGCATTAACTGCTCTAGTCACTTATTTAAAATGAGAATGGATTTTTCAAGGTCTGGTTCTCTCCTAGGGAGAATGCATACAAAGACTTCGTATCAAACAGAGGATGTTTCCAGACCAACATGCTAGAGGCTGAGTTCTTATCATGTTCTCAGAGTTGGTATATCAAGACAACAATGATGTGCTCTGTATCCTGTTTGGTTCAGTCTCCACCATGTGAGTCTGGGAAGTGATGTGGGAAGGACTGTGTGTGTGCAGACAAAGACAGAGAGGAAAGGAAAGACAGAGGAACTTTCAAGACTGAAAAGAGTGCAGACTGTGTTCTCTTACATGAGGGAAGTACTACATCCTTCTCCAGTCCCTGAAAGGCTTCTGTTGAGGCCCCATCTGATTCTAGCTTTTTTGTTCCAATAACCCCAGTGTCTTGTCATTGCTTCCTCACCTTTTTATCTTTGGTAGGCCTGAACCCCTGGATGTGTTGTAACCCTCACCTGGCCTTTATCCGGTGGATTGCAATTAAAGGATGATAAGAAAATGCTGAAAGCTTTAATGGAGTGTATAAAGATTGTATTGCACTAATTGTTTAAGAGTAAATAAGAGTTGGAATAAATGGAAGAGTTATACTGTGTCATAATAAGCTGGAATTAATCTCTGCAGCACTTCTGTCCAGATATTTAATTTCTGTGACGGGAGTAGCTAAAACAGTCGGAGAAAACCAGGAGTTTCTAATGCTTACTTCAGATCAGGTAAATACAAAAATTCAGTCCCCAGAAAAGTATCTTAACACACTGAAACTTGAAACCTGCAAGCTAGAACAAAGGTATTGACATTTATTCTTCTGGATATTACATGAAGGAGTGAGAACATTAGGAATTCACTAACAACTCTAAGGAGTTCAATCCAAGATCCTTTTCCTCGTGAGGCAAGACAACATGTCTGACTACACCCCTGCAAATCATCCAAATGTCAGCTCTGTTCTTTAAGAAGCATCATTTAAGAAGATGGCCCAATCCAAGTGAAGTTAAATATATGAGTGTCCTCCCAGAGGATGCCTGAAATATTGGTAAAATTTGGGATTTGAACCATAGGCTGAAAATGTGCTTAATTTTGCCTTATATTAAAAAAAAAAATTTAAAGTGCTAATCACAATCATTACAGAAGTCTTTTAGCAGTCTTTAAAGTGAATTCTTTAACTGTGATCACAAAGTACTATTACTTTATTTCCTTTGAACTTTTACTTTTTAGACTATCCTCATCTGTATATTGCTTTTATGACAGGAAATGTTCCTACAGTCATACTGAGAAAAAGAAGACAAAAGAGAACAGGTCTCCTAATAAACACTTTAATTTTTTTTTCCCATTTCAGCTGTTGAATGAGAAAATGCCTCTCTTAGCATGGCTCTTAGTAAAACAGAACAAATTAACCACAGAATTCACCTTAGTGAAGCTCCCTTTACCACAATCAGTACTCCAAGGCAATTTTTACAAAATATGTCATAAGTTACAAGTGAGGTATTCCACAGTGGTTACTATGCCTTACTAAGGCCAAAGGTCAACACAGAGCCAAGGTCTCAATCCACAAAGAAGTAGATTTCACAGCATCTGTCTCCTCACATCTTTTTGAGAATTACCTCTGCATTCTGATGTCTGTAGTGACCGTATCTTCCTCCTCCGTTTTGCTGGCTGGAAGGAAGGCTCTCTTTTCCTGGACTAAAAACTTAGCAATGATATTGACTGCAGCCTTGTGTTGCTGCTTTACCTTTGAACCACAGACCTGGAAAATATGTTTATAGTACATAGAGAGTTAATTGTGTGGAATGGATAGGGAACAAACAGGAATCCAAGGCATTACCTTGGTATCTTGGATGGGTCCGAATCTATTTTACATCAGTTCACATTTGGGTATAAGAGCTGAACTGGTGGCACTCAGGTTAGAGCCTGTGATGGGCAGGACCATATATGGAGGAATTGCAACATCCTGGGGCAAAAATGGAAAATGGGATACTAACGGTTACCTATTTTAAATAGATTTCAGTAATTTCACGATTATAAGCCGCACCTGATTATAAGCCGCACTTTCGTGTACAACAAAGTACTGAATTAGTAACAATTGCGCCATTGTGGGTTTTACTGGCAGTTGCTCAATTTGCAGACATTTTTCACAGATCAGGATAGCCTTTAAATGCAGCCTAAAAACTAAAAAAAAAAAAAAAAACCAGAGAAAAATCACTCACTTTTATTAAACCTGCCAGCTCTGCTCTCACCCAGGGGAGCGAGGGTAGCAGGGCTGGGCAGGCTGGGGACCTGCTGCCCCGAGCTGTCAGAGGCAGGGCCTGCAGGTGAGAAAGTTTCTGCTGCTCACCAGCCGGGCTGGTGCAGTGCCCCAAGCGCTGTGCAGGAGCGAGCGGCAGTGCGGAGCCCAGGCCTGCCGGTGTTGGGGATTACAAGCCCAGCGGAGCTACTCGGAGGGGCCCTGCAGGTGGAGGTGCCACCACGCGGCTGCTGCCCCGCCACTGGGAGCTGGGGAAGCGGCCTTGCTGCCTTCCCCTCCCTGGGGCCAGGGAAGTGGCCTCACTGCCCCCCTCTCCCTGGGGCCGGGGAAGCGCCCCATCATCCATATATTAGCCGCTCCGGATTACAAGGCGCACTTCCAGGTTTGGACCAAAATTTTAGTCAAAATGGTGAGGCTTATAATTGCGAAATTACTGTACTTTTGGAATTTCTGGATATCAAAGCTTCAACAGTGATTTTAATGCTAGAACGTTGTTGCCTGTAGCTTAGATTTTTTTTTTTTTTAATAACTAGAAAAGATCACCACAAAGTATCGCAGGCATCCAGCACCATGACAGTGCTGCCATTTGACCCCTGTTAAGAGCAGAAGATGACAGGTCTACAGAATGAAACTTAAAGTCAGATGGATGACATCTTGTTAGGGGTTTCACAAATTGTCATGGATTGCAGGGTAAGTCACATTCAAGAAACCCAGTTCCCTCCCAGGTTTTGGAGGACAGAAGGAAAACAAACTGGAGGACCAAAGGAAAACAGACTAGAACCTCATCAGCTGTTTAGTTCAACTTCTTTGCTTTATCTTCCCTAATCCTGCCATTCCACACACTTCCTCACTTTTTTAGCTCCTCACCTAGGTCTCCCATTTTCTTGTCCAAACCACTTCAATTCTGCTCTACTGGCTGCTCATCCTGTCTCTCCCTTCTCCCTCTCCCACACTGGTTCTCTACAACCCCACTCTCCTATGTTTTCTTTGCTCAGCCTGCCAAGTTTCTCCTCCTAAACCACACATTTGTGTCCAATCCATCTTGTCTTTGTTCAGCTACTGCTCTGCTCCCAACTAGTGCCTAATCTTATCCTGCTAAATTTTCTACTTCCCCCTGTCTGATTTTACAGTTCAAACACATCAGCAAGACATCACAGCATAATAAGTCCATTAACAGAGTAGCACTAATTCATCTTGCAGCAAATTACACTATCTTATCTCAAGGTTAATATGAGGTAAAATTAATTTGGCTCAACCTTTGTCACAGGCAGCTAAATTTGTGTACTTTTCTGCCATTTTGCAACATGCAAAGTTAATCCGCTCAGATATTGTGCAGTAACTCTCAAGGGTGTGGACCATTAACTCACACATCTGAGTACCTGGTGTGTCCTACAGCCAAGTGTCTATTAAAAAAAATCCAGACAGACAACACCCCAGTTTACCAACACAGTCTTGTTCTGGGAAAGCTATATATTAAAAAAAACTATCAAAAACCAAAACCCAACCCTATGGCCCACAGATCTAAGCAGGAAGCTCAAGTTTTGTTTTTCAAGTCAAGTTTTGTTTTGTAGGAAATAGGAATCTTTTTTGATTGGTTACAGTTTAGTTGACTGCACCTCACTTTCACTAGAGCAACAGGGTATGTCCTTGACATACACAGACCAACCTACCAGATAAGCTTTGAGTCCCTTTTCCAAAGTACTGATCATAGACAAGATTGCCAAAGCTTAATGTTGAGGATAAAATATTTCCTCAGGGCATTGTGTATTTTGGGATCGTTTTCTTTGGAAATGTGTGCTTTATATTAAAAACAAACAAATAAATAAACAAGATCCATTCAGACCAAACCTCATCACTTTGCCCTCGCAGTGCATTCCACAGCACTCAACAGTGGGCTAGGGCCCTGGCCAGGTCTCACACAGCTTCAGGTCCACAAGAATATGGAGATTTCAGGCAAAGAACACTTGATATAGTAATAATCAACACAACCTTTAACATTTGTAAGGCTGTCCACTGTTTATACCTGAAGTTCACAGAGATTTCTTAGAAATATAGTTTAAAATTAGCCAATATTTTGCCCACACACTAATCAAAGCAAGTTCCATGAACCTGAACCTTAAGCTTTTTCACTCAGCCATATATACCTGTCACCTCCCATGAGTGAATACTGATCTTCAGGCAGCAATGCAGCTACCTGAAAATTTTTTTTTTGACAAGTTAGTTTTCAGCCATCAGTCTCCAGAGTTGGTTCCCTACATAATCTTTCAGGTGCCAACATGTTGAGAAGGATAAGGATTTGACAGGAAGGTCTCAAAGATATGTATGTATAAAAGAAAGATCTTTGAATGTAGAATCACGAGAAGGAATAGAAATGTTAGTAAGTTTTGATAAAGAAGAAAAGAATTGCTGAGTCAGTCTTACTGGATAACTAAGAAGGCAAAGAACAACTTCGTTGGAAGGGGCTTTTATGACTCTGAGCAAAGGATAAATTCACCTCAAACAAAAAATGTTTTTACCAAGCAAAAAGATTTTCATAGACAAACAAGAAAACCAATGTTGCAAATAGAATAAAGAGTTTTCCACTACAAGAAAACTGAAAAACAACTTTTAGCTTACACTGTAACATACTAACTTTTGGTGAGTGGAAAATAGTAACATGAATATGGTAATGTTAGTAGTTATGATAGGCTATAGGTAATAGTAAAGGTGTTGATTGGTTGTTATGTAATAAGATGCACAGCAAACAAAGAAATATAATGCTTTGTAGCATGAATGGAACAGAACTTCAGGACACACGGCTTGCCTATAGCCTATAGGCTCACCCATGACCTACAACTACTGTAACCTCTTCTATGCAATAAACAGCATCTTAAGAGCTGTCTGAAGTCTCCATCTCTCCATCCAGCTCTTACTCGACAGATCAGAGGTAGTAGGGCTAGCCAGCTCATGGTGAACAAAGGAAAATGTGGCAACATCTCACATTCAGTCCAATTTAATGCAGTTAAAATTAATAGTGGGACTGGACCTTTTTCATCATACATGACTCCAGAAAGTACTTACCCTGACATTTTGTAGCACTCTCAAGAACCCATTTAGCTATTCCACTGTTCCTTCTCAACTTGGTTTTCAACTGGATCCATTCCACATAAGAAAAAAAGAAGTCCAGGCCACTTGTATTTAGTAATCTCTGAAAACCTTAATGTGGAAAAATATCAGAGAGTGGAGTCAACAAAGAATAATTTTTTGGCCAAAGTACAATTCACACCACCTCATTACCCAAGGCAGATGTTCAGCATGGAAAAATTTCAGCATGGAAATCATGGAGTTTTAATGAAATACGACTCAAGAAAGGTGTCCTGGTTTAGGGGACAGGTACTGCCAGAAAAAAGGCAGGAGATTTTCCTAAAATGGAGAGTGAAAATCCCCTCCCTCCCAGTTTACTATAATTTGGAAATTAAGGGGCTCTCAGGCAAAGGTATGGTTTAGGAATAAGAGTTACTGATATATCTACAAGACCAACAAGAACAACATCAGCTATGAAAAATCAGTGACAAAACAGAACAAAACTTAGTTCCAGTGTCTTTTCCAGTCACAGATACTCTTCTCCTCTCCACGGTACCAGTGGAGAGCGGAGCGGACCCCTCGCAGTCACAGCAGCAGCAGCAGGAGCAGGGAGGCAGAGGTGGAGGTGACAGGGCCGTGTCCCAGGTGGGAGAAAGGTGAAGGAGGACTCCTCTCACCATTTGGGTCCCGGTTCTCAGTGCTGTTCTCAGAAGCGGGAGGCTGTATAGCAGTGCCGGGCTGCAGGGCAAATCCGACCGCAGAGAAACTTCTCTCCTCGGCGTTCGGACAGGCGAGAGTGTGTCCCAAGGAAGGAAAAAAGCAACCTGCCACTCTGACCCCACAAAACCCCACCAGCGACTGAGCCAGGGAGATGGCCCCCACCCATCCCTTTTGTCTTGAGCAATTAGAAGCTAAGGAAGCCACCCAGCTGACTTCCTTAGCATGACAATGGGAAAAATTCTCCACGGAGGGAAAGAGTAAAACCCCCCCAACCCCTCAGCAAAAGGAAAACCGAAATTGATTATGAGAAATGCCAGGGAATTCTATTAAACAGTGGCTTCTGTTGCCACATAAATAATTGTAATAGCGTACCACATTGTAAAGCTCTTTAGTAAAATGAGGGTCTTTACAGCCTGCTGGGTATCCATTGTGGGAAGTCATATCCTACACATGTACAGATGTAGAAAATATCTGTCAGAAACAAAGCTGTGACAGCTTTTCTTAGTTCAGACACATCTTCAGTTGACCCACTAACCTTAAAAAGTTGTTGCTTTAGGCAAGGGATGGGCCTTTAAAAAAGTAAACAAGCATTCAAAATTGAATCGTCTACAAGTAAATTCACAGAGTCAAGGAATTTGGAACTACAGTCCTAAAGTTGCTTTCCTGCAATGAGGTACTGAGGGGCCAGTATTTTATGCCAGACTCGAAAAACTGTGAATAATCCTTTAATATACAGTTTTACACACAAAATAACAAACTTAAGGGACTTGCTTCAAGATTATAGACAGAGGAGAGGGCCTAATTGCAATTTCTCTGCTTTTGTGTGTCCTATTCCAAGGCATTGCCTGCAAATCTCCTTATGTTCACAAAAACATTAGCCATTTCTGGTTTCAACATTTAGCATGAAGAAACTTCCAACTTTGTTTCTTATATAAAATGATAGCTTCCTCCTTGATGAAACAGCAATGCTTTGCAAAGCATGATGTTTATTGGTAATGCTTTATGCAGGTCTCTTGAGATGCTCTACAGATGAAAAAACCCTCTGGGTCCCTCTGGGCAGTACGTACCAAATTTATTTTCACAAAACCAGAGAAGTAATTAGGTTAAAAAGACCTCTGAGATCACTGTGATGCCTGGAAAGGCTGACCTGGAACAGAGACTAGGCAGAGCAAAAGGAATAAAATAGGTATTTATTGAAAGGATACACCTTGGGCAGTGCAAGAGTCTGACCAGGGTTACGCCCAAGTTGAATCCAAGATAGATCTCAGTCACAAGTTTTTCAAGTTTTTACACTTTTTAAAGTTTTGGTTCATCTACATATTGGGGTCAATTATCCAACCATAGCTTCAGCTTATGAAATCTTAACCCCTTGATTTTGCCCCTTTCCCTCTGCTGTTTTATGCTTTTTGGGTAAAGGTTGTCCTTGATTTTCTAGCTAGGAAGGAATTGTTTTGTCTAACTATCCCATGAAGAGAACTTAATAATACCTAATATCAAGTTTCACAGTTACACACCAAACAGCAGAGAGTCTGAAAAATATAAAAGCTAAAACCCAAGGCATCAACATATGAACAAACACCACCATGTCAAATAGACCATGGTACTGCGTGCCACACCCAGTCTTTCCTTAAACACCTCCACTGATGGTGACACCACCACCTCCCAATGTCCAATTCCTCCTAATGTCCAAGCTAAACCTCCTCTGGCACATCTTAAGACTGTTTCCTCGTCTTGACAGTGATTGCCTGGGAGAAGAGGCCAACCTACACCTGGCTACACCTTCCCTTCAGGGAATTCAAGAGAAAGGCAAGATCACCGAGCCTCCTTTTCCCCAAGCTAAACAACCCCAACTCCCTCAGCCACTCCTCATAGGACCTGGGCTCCAGACCCTTCATCAGCTTCCCTGCCCTTCTCTGGACGCACTTTCACCACTTTATAGCTGCAGAAGTCCTAAGTGACAAGCAAAGCCAAGAATAAGAATATCCAGACTTGAATCCTGTCCCTAACTGGAACTGCTAAACTAAGCACTAAAAGAGGGTTACGGGGAGCAAGCATCACAACAAACAACTCCAGCAACAGCTGCTGAAAAGTAAAAATACACGCCCTTCCTTTCCCGGCCTCACTCGTGCCCTGTCCTCTCCAAAGTCCAGCCACATCCCCGCGCCGGCGCCGCTTTCCCGGAGGCGGCACAAGATGGAGGCGGCGGGGGGAAGCCTCAGGGCTCTGCCGAAAGCGGATGCGGGGTGCAGGAGGGAGCAGAAGCATCAGCAGCAGCACGCCGGAGGCAGCCGGGGAAAACCCCGAGGGCCGCCGCTGCCCTAGGAAGAGTCACGATAGTCACGATCAGCAGTCCACAGGGCCAGGCAGAGCAGGGTCCGCGCCGCAGCAACGCCAGGCCGCAGGGGCGGGACATTGTCGGCCCCGCCCGCCCGTCCGCCGTGGCCATGGGAACGGCGGCCTTCTCCGAGCCACTTGGCGGGGTGGGCTCCCTGCCGGATCTTCGTCCGCTCCTTCGGTACCGGGCCTGGCCGGGACGGCAGCGCCCTGCCTGCGGCCCCGCTCCACTGCAGCCCCGGGCGGCGGCACCGGTACGGCCAAGGCCCAGCGCTTCGGCGGGCGCGGGGCTGGGAGTTGGGCGGGCGGCGCGTAAGGCCTCCATGCCCCAGGGCCTCCCCTACGCCGAGCTCAGCGCGAGGTGGGTGCCTCCCGAGCAGCTGGCTAGCGATAGGCCTGGCGTCTCCAACGAAGCTGGGCCCATGAAACATTTGAAGGAGCGAAGCCAGCTCTTCCGGGGTCATGTACAGTATGGTATTTCCTGATTACTATTGCACCATGCCTTCCTTTTAATGTTTCATGTCATCACGTTTTCTGTTTAAGTTGACGGTGTCTCCAAAGAAAGCAGATTTTTCTACTAGATTTTTCATCTGTATCTTCTGCAGAAAAGTAGGATTTCAGCTTTGAGGCTCATTTGCGTGATGGTGACATCTGTTTGATAGAGAGACATACATTTCAGTTCTTTCTTCCTAGTTTGTTTTATACTCTCTTATAGACACACTTTTAAAGAGGGAAGTGGAGCCTGATGATTTATGCTGATTCTTTAAATATGTAACTATTTCCATTTATTCACTTGTCTGTCAGACCTTCTGTACACATTTTGAAGTGAGAAGGACCCTCCAAAGTCAAATATCCATATTCAGCTTGGTGATAGAGTGGTTAGCCAAAGATAGCTCACATGTTCCCCTTGTCTTTTTCTGCATACACATGGGTAGAAACTCTGTCTCAGTCCTAAGCTGCTCCCTTAAAACAGCAAAATATGAAGCAGAGAAAAGTTTTATCTAAAAAAAGGCAACACAGGAAGTAGCCATAATTGCTGGCCCATGGTGACTATGTAACAGCAGCCTAGAAATACTCAGCTTCATGTTCTGAGTAATTTCCTAAGCTGTGTGTCATCCTTTTTAATAGACTATCTTCAAATGCTGTTAACTATAGCTTGTAAATGTTACTTAGATAAAATAAGTGGGCAACTGCTGGGCTGTTACTCAAGCGGAGCTGTCATTTCACACAGTACCTGACTTACCTTGGGATATAATTACACTACAGATCAATGTAGCCTGCTTAGACTACAATGAAATATCTAGCGACATCTAAGCAGCCAATAAAGGCTGCAAATCCATGCTGATTCTTTATACAGAATTAGCACAGTATAACTTCCTATCTAATCCTTACCTAGTTACCCCATGCTTAGCTTCCTACTGCATTTGCTCCCCTGCTGTCAGCATTCCCCTTAACTAGTTTAAAACCAGCTAGGGCATGTCTGTGGGGGTTGCAGTCACACCTTCAGACAGCAGCGATTGATAGCTGCATGGGATGCATACAGGTAGAGTGCCAGAGGAAAAGACTTGGTGAGACTGCACAATGAAGTGGATTTTAAACAGAGTCCTCCTGAAGCTATGCCTGTGACTGAGGCTGCAAGGTAGGTATTCTGAACTCAGACTGCATTGCTGGACAGCAAGGAGAAAAGCCCTGAGCAGCTTTACAACAATGGAGTCAAGGAGCTTTTTTGATTTGAAGAATGTTGCTGGATATCTCTTACTCCATTATCTCAGAATATTTCTTATATCCACGTGAAAACAAGAGAGTCTATATCTGCCTCTCCATAGAGAGACAAGCACACATAGCTGGGAGGTCTCACCACTGAGATACTTGCAACAATATGGCTGTGGTAACAGTTCAGGCCAGATGAAGGAAACAGGCATCCTTGTTGCTAAAGTTGTCATGTCACAGGTGTAATGGTGCAGATGGGTGTAGTTGCAGGCTCTTGCCTAAAACATGTTTCAGAATCAATTAGCAAGTGCATAATATGCAATTCAAAACCCTACATCCTTGAGTTCTTAATCTGCAGCTTTTCAAATTGGGATGGACAGAGGTTGTGATACTATTAGTTCATATTCCAAAGTCTTAAAAGTTGAACTCCTTTTGAAGATAAATGGAACAAAAATGCAATTTCATGCATAGCAAGCAGCTACCCATGGTAGGGTGCCTAGAGCTTCATCAACTGACACTGTCTTACATTCTGGTGAATACTTGAAATGCCACCTGTATGCATTTGAGTTAACACCACTGAAATCAAAGGGGCAGTTCACATCTCAGTTCTGATTTCAGTCTTTACAGAAGCTCAAACCAATAGACCTACACTTAAAATTGCAAAGATTTATTGGCAACTATAAATGTAGCAGTTTAAGGCATATCTACCCAGGGAAATTAGTCCTTAAAAGGAAGGTTGCAGATGTTAAATGTGGTCATTTTTGTATGCTAGCTCCCTTTGAGTTATTTTTAATAAATATTAAAATCATTCCAGTATAAAATAATGTAACTTTACCCTACAAGTGGAATATGTTACTTTATTTCTAGAGCACTAGAAATAGGAGGGAATTACACAGGGTGACAGGCTAGAAGTTCACATTGCTGCCCATTCATAGTTACTGCACACTAACTTCTTTATGTAATAAACCATTAGACCTTTTGGTTTTCTGTATAAGTTTAGCACTGGAAAACAGCCAGAAGACAAATCTGTGCATCTGCTGCTAAGTCTGGTATGCTCTACATATTGAGAAGAACCATCTAACTTGCTGTCATCATTAGCATACCTGTGCCACCTTCTTTCCCTATCCCAAATGTGCAGTCCTGTAAATCACAGCAGGCTGGAATTCTGATCTCTTTAATGCTGATTGAAGTGGCTAAGTTACAGCCTGTCTTCTTTGTGTCCACACAAATGCTAGGTGGAGGCAACGATATTCTGAAGCATGGCTACTGGACTGATCCATTTCCCAGCCTGCAGTTTGTGCTTCAAGGGCGAAGATCCAGTGCCTGCATATATTGGTCAAAGATGGAGGACTCAGCAGCGCCTGGAGGCTCTTCAGCAGCTTGCTGTGTAAGTGTTCTATGGTTGGACAATTTAAAATGGACATACAAGCAAAACCCCAAAAAGCCATGCATGCTGAAGTGGAGATGACTGCAATTTGCTCCTACTTGTATTTTCCCTTGAAATTGCTGTTGTGGATTGTGGTTACCCATCTGTTTCTTACAGGGTGGATGTTTCACATTTCCTTCATCCCTGTGCTATCTGCTTTGCAGTGGTTGTCATGAAAAAGAGGAGAGTTATTTCCGTCTCTTACAGATCAGATGAGTTATGAAGACTTCAGTGATTCATATGTGTTACTTCAGCGGGAGCTCTTTGATTTTAGTCTTTGCAGTTGCAGCTGGTTAGGTTGTTTTTGCTGCTCCTTCCAGGGTCCTTGGGGCTTGAATCAGGGCACCGCATTTTTAGTGCAGGGGTTTCTTAGTTGAGCTTTCTCCTGGTGGGACAATTTGGGTTCTGATTCAACAGATATTAAAAAAAAAAAAAAAGTTCGTGTGTTTTGCCACACCACAGGTATTTTTAAGTCCTCTTGTAGCTGCATTCAAGACTACAGACATCAGCCTAGGTTTTTGTTTTCAAAGGTTCTTTCTGCTTTAAGCAACTAACTTAGACCATGGGCTTTTCAGATGGTGCTTGCTCTGGGGTTGCTGGTAACTGAGTTCTACCACATGCCAGACAATAATTAAAGATACTCCAAGAGTGATATAGTGGATTTCACTGGTTTTGTTCAAAGACATAGTCTTTTCATTTACATAATAATAATAATACTAGTAATATTGGATTATTTTTCTTCATACTATTTTCAGTGTTTCAAATGTCCCCAGCACATGAACACCTCACTGGCTTCTTATATTTTGCCTGCTGTTCTCTAACAACTTGACACTTGCACTGCTTTAAAATTGATTTACATTTCAACGTGTATGTGCAAAATGTCTTGCAATTAACAAAAAATGAGAAATACATCCTCTCTGTTTCAACCTTCACTGATTGACAGTGCTGCGGATATGGAAGACAGAATATTTCCCAGCTGTCTTCTCAGTAGTTGCATTGCCTCTGCAAGATTACTGGGAATAAATGCTCATTTATTTCAGCAAAGTCAGCAAATACAAGTCAAGGATATGCAAGAGGCAGGATCTGTAGTATGAAAAGGGCTATTTCCCTGGGTTCCCATTGTGCCTATAACTGTACTGTAACAGGATGAATGATTTATGCTAATAAAGTTAGATCATAAGAATAAGTGCCCACCTGTGCTGAATGAAACACAAATCCATCTGGATGGAGCAACAGTCTGATACATAAAGAGTCAGATAGTGGAATTAGCCATCAGCTCAATTAACTCATTTGAATTACAAACACAACATCACGATTATCGGTTAATTAGTGCTGAACAAGTATATCAGGTTACAACATTGCATCTCAAGAAATTCTCATTTCATACGTGATGTGACTGAAAGCCTTGGGAAGAGATGACTTTAAACTTACCTTGGCAGTAAATTGTGTGTCGCAGAAGGTTAATGAAGCATCTTGCTCTAAGCTTGCCTGTGGCAGGTAGCCATACTGTGCCTCTGCAGATTCCACAGCACAGTTTCCAGGAATTAGATGAGGGCTTGGAAGACAGCTCATCTCAGCACATAGTCCTCTGTTTTGATCTCGGATTTTGAGCAGTATTATATATTGTTAATGGTATCTCTGAAAATATACCTTTGTAATTAAAACTAAACATCAGCACCCAAGCCCAGCACCCAAAAGCCCGTACATCTTTGAGGTCAGAATTCGTACAAGTTGCCAAAAATTAAAATTATAGAAAACCTGGCCTTCAGAACTTGCCATATACATAGCTCAAAGAAATAAAATCATCACAGAATCATAGAATGGCTTGGGGTGGAAGGGACCTTAAAGATCATGTAGTTCCAATCTCCTTGCCATGGGCAGGGATACCTTTCACTCAGAGCACCATCCATCCTGCTCATGAACACTTCTGGGGATGGGGCATCCACAGCTTCTCTGGGAAGAACTTCCAGATTTTGTCTTTAACTGTGTCTTTAGCTGTGCAGGTTTACAAGAGTATAAAGCAGTTGTGAAATCAAATAGCAATCCTGATTAATACCTTTCAAATTTCTCAGGTCTCACTGACTCCCTTAATGAGGTTTTCCACATGATCTTCCAAAGCCTTAAAAAAACCTCTTCAAGATGTTATAGTGAAAAATTTAAGGTCTGCCTGATTTAAATTCAAAAAGGGGGGGAAAAATTAAGTGTTCTTGCAAAAGATATGGTTGTTCCAGTGTCTCCAGCCTAGATTTTGAAACATTCCCATGATTGTCCTAATTTTTCTCCTTTACTGGAGAACTCAAATTGAAATTGCTGATTTTACATTTTTAAACATTTGCTCAAAATCTCTTTACCTGCTTTTCAAAGGTAGAAAGCTGTAAGCTTTGTTTTTGCCCCTAGTAGTTGTTTTACCAGGACCTGAGAGTGCTAATATCGGTCAGCCATCTCTCAGGAGCTTACATTAGCCAGCAGAGAAAGACCGGAGGCCTTACTTGACGCGTTCCACAAGAATCTTTATTTCTTGCAAAGGGTGGTCGAGCAGGGATCCCCAGAGGCAAAGGGGAGACAGTCATATTTATAGGTTTAAGGGGGATTCAAACTCCAGCCAATAAAAAGTTTATACAAAGAACAGCATCCAATCTAAGTCAAAAGTTCTAAAGGTGAACTGACCAATTATACAAACTAATTTCTAACCAATACTAAATTCTTAAGGAATTTGGCTCAGCCTTGGTATCTAGGAGACCTTACCTATTATACTAAGTTCCAGGGGCCAGGAGAAGATGGCTTTGGAGGAATTGCATCATCCACAGAAAGCATCTTCTCCTTTGCTCATTCTGCATCTTTACACATATTTGGAAAGTGTTTTACCGTAAGATAAGGAGCTTGCTCCCCCCACTTCCAATAAAACTAGTTTCCTTTACAAAGTCAAGCATGTACAAGTGTTCCTTTACATAAAAAGCTTGTAAGAAAGTTTTAATAAAGGCAGCAAGGACCATTTTCTTGACCACACATAGTGGAAAATATATATAAAGTGTCAAAATGTTTTGCTACATAGGTGAATATGAAAAAAATCCAAAATATAATTGCTCGTATAAGTGTGAGGCTTGAGGGGAGTTTGTAGTGTGCATGTTGGGTAGTGCAACTGGATGGGAGAAAGAAAAAAAAAGGCATAAGGAAAAAAGATAACTGCTCTGAGTGGACTTCCTAAATGATACCATGTATTTTGGCTTTCAGAGGTCAGTCTTCTCTTCAGATACCTCGGATTGTGTATGAAGATCCAGAAGTTGATGGAAGAAATCGCTACAAATATTTTGCACGGTAAAGAACGAACTGATTTGTTCCTGTGCATTTTCAAGAGTATCTAAGTAAAGGCCAGATAATTACAGTAATTTCACGACCATAAGACGCACCTGACTATAAGGCGCNCCCCCCGGGAGTCAGCAAAATTTGCAACATTGTAGATCAGATAAGGCGCACCCGTCTATAGGGCGCACTTTTTTTTTGCAGCGAGGCTCCACCCCCAGCTCCTCCTGCGAGGTTGCTGGCTGAGGCCCTGCCCCCACCCGGCAGCCATTGGCCCCCGGGCCCGCCAGGACCCGACAGGGGTGGCGCCGCGGGCCCCCGGGCCTCCCTCCACCCGGCAGCCACGGGCCTCCGAGCCCGCATGGACCCGGGAGGGGGGAGTGC
>PYHW01009147.1:2734810-2788533 GCA_013186435.1 Turdus rufiventris | reverse complement strand
ATTTAATGGGACTGCTACCAGCACCCTGCCTGACGGGGTGTCAGGTTGTACTCTGACTTTGTCAGGGTTTGGGGTTTGTTTCTTTGTAGTACTGTATTTCTACTTTAATTTCCTTAGAAAGAACTGTATTCCTAATTCCCATATCTTTGCCTGAAAGCCCCTTGATTTCAAAATTATAATAATATGGAGGAAGGGGTTTACATTCTCCATTTCAAAGAGAAGCTCCTGCCTTTTTCAGCAGACACCTGTCCTCCAAACTAAAACAGTAACTTTTCATTCTTTGTCCATGTATAAGCCGCACCTGATTATAAGCCACACTTTGGGTTCGGACCAAAATTTTAGTCAAAATGGTGCGGCTTATAATTGTGAAATTACTGTACTTTTAAGTACACTTCTTGTGGTGCTGTTGAGGGTTACCTTCATATAAAATCAGCAATATTCTTGGCTGGCTGCTGTATCTTCGGGAAATAGTGACTCTAATTTGTAAAGCTTGGCAACTTTCACTTACATATATATATATATGTATATTTTATATATGTGTGTATATATACGTATGTATAGCTCTTTTAGTTTAGTGTAATGTAATAATTTCAAAGCAGACAGTAACCTGCTATTGCTGAATTTTAAATCAAAATCTTACTCTGAAAAATCAATCATATTATCTCAAATTTAAATTTTGCTGGATCTTGTAAAGAAGAAATATTTCATCTCATTATTATCCATAAAGAAAATTTTCAAAGAAAATCTTGAGTGCTGTAGGAATCGTTCAAAAGTAAAGACAAAATTTGTAGTTTTAAAGACACAGAAGTATTGAAGGGGTTTGAATTTGGGTGGGTTTGCATAAAATTCAAGAATTGTGTAATCTGCATCATAACTTGGTTCTCATTGTCAGCAGAATTTTAGTCCAACCTTTTGGAGTTGAATTCCAGTTACAGCAATTATATTCTGCTTGTTTAAAATATTCCTCATGGTTTGAGAGACAGTCGTGAAGTGTTCAAACTGTAGCCACAGAGAAAAAGTGTGAGCAGCCGAATGCTGGCTCTTAAAAAAAGGATCTTAAAAAAAACCTGGTAGACAAAGGAAGATGGAATGCCAGAAGAATTCAGACAATTCTCCACATTTTCTTTCTTAAATTGGTGTAGATCACTTGGTCTTCATTGATTTATAGCAACTGAGAGGCTAACATAAGTAATACTCATTTCCCCACAACAAAAATGCCAAATGAATATTCTTTTTAAATCACAAACCATTTCCTTTGCAGGCAAAACTTACAAAATAAATATATTATGCAAGATGTAACTGCTGCTTTTAGATGTACAGAATTAAACACCAGACTGCTTGGTCCAGACAAGCAGAAAGTACTGACCCTGTGAAACACCCAGACTGCCTCAGCCACTGTTAGATTTAAACAAACTTTCTGTTCAGAGAATCAAGAAATGACTGCTCTAATTAGCTCTTGAGCTGTGTGGTGCTGTTCCTGGTCATTTCTCTCATCAGAGGCTTTTGCTTCTGAAGTTTGATGGCTATAGCATGTTCTGTCTTAGCAGAGTCTTGCTGACAGGTCCACCTAAAAATGCTGCTGGAGCTGTCAAAAACAGACCAGTAAAATATGCAGAGTACTTGCATTAGTAGAATTTAGGAGAATTGTCTCTGAGAGGAGCTCTCTCGCCACTTGGAATAAGCAGTCCCAATTGTGCCAACAAACCTCCCATCACATGCAGTAGAAAAGAAGTTTAAAGCAGGTAATTAGGGATCATCTTACAAGGGCACTGTGTTGCTTTGCCTTATCTCTGTAGCTGAGTAGCCAGATCACTTTTTTCTATTCTAAAGCTTTATTTTAGTGCTCTTGTAACACACTTAATCTATAAATAGTCTGCCATAGTCCTAGAAATGAGGTGGAATCCTGGAAAATTCAGACAGTACATGGACATCTAGCTCTACAATGAGTTTTTAAAAGTTTTTCCTGGATGATCTGGAAGCAAGTGACAAATACAGGAGGAGTGCTAGATATTGGCCTCAGAAGCAGTTAGTTTTAATTAAGGAAGTTTCCAAGACTTGTTTGTCTAGCTAAACATGAGGAAAGATGGATGAGTTCTCCTCATTGTATTCCTTTTTGTTTGCCACCTTGAGGGTATTCCTAAGCTTAAAGCATTTTAGAAGGGATAAGTAATAATCCAAGTAACTACAAAAAGGATCTGTGTCCTTCTAAGAATGAGAGCTGCATTTTCAGACATGAAACTAAGCCAAAAAGAAGTGCTTTTAGAAGCAGACTTTTTTAGGACCATCCTGAAACCATCCTGAAGTGTTATGCACACTCAGTAGTTTTTGAATAATTCTCTAAAATAAGAGAAAATGGGAGAAACAGGAGTGACCCAAAATTTACAGTAAAAACAAAAATCTTTATCTTAAGCCAGATAAGTAAAAGGACAAAGAAAGATAGTTCCTAGCCAGCACAGATAACGGTGCTTTAAGGAATGCAAGTGAGCCATTATATAGACAGCCTGCATGAAAATCCAAGGCATTAAGGACATAACATACCAACATAGATAACTACTGCAGGTAAATACACCAGGGTGTAGAGGAGGTGGTAGAAGACATCCCAGTGAAGAACAATACATAACTTTAGGCAGACTCTCTGTGCTTTGGTGATTCAAGAGGAATGAAGTATCAGGTGGTTTCAAAGTGTTAGATCAAGATGAGGTCAGAACCAGAAACTTCTCAATTCAGCATTAAGTACTGTTGTCACCATGTTTTCCTTCATCCACCTGCTGGAAAGAGGTAGAGAAGTAGAGGGGCCAAGAATGTCTCTGCAGAAAATCGCTGCCAGTTTCAAAGCATAGGAAAGCCTTTAAGCAGTTACTTCTTCAAGAACAGATCTCCACAGATTGTTAGTTGGCTTATGCTCAGACAAGCTGTCCTGGTTTAGCGGACACTATTGCCAGGAAAAAAGGCAGGAGCTTTTTTCAAAATGGAGAGTGAAAATTCCCTCCCTCTCAGTTTACTATAATTTGGAAATTAAGGGGTTCTCAGGCAAAGGTATGGTTTTAGGAATAACAGTTCTTTACTGATATATCTACAAAACAAACAAGAACAACACCAGCTATGAAAACAAAAATCAGTGACAAAACAGAACGAAACTCTGTCTCAGTCTCTCCTCCAGTCACAGACGCCCTCCTCCTCTGCACGGTCCCGGTGGAGAGCGGGGCAGGGCAGCCCTCTCAGGCGTAGCAGCCGCAGGAGCAGGGAAGCGAGGCGGCAGCGGCAGGTCTGTCCCAGATGGGAGAAGGGTGAAGCAAACTCACCCGGTTCTCAGCGCTGTTTTCAGAAGCAGGAAACTGTAGCAGTGTTGGAGTACAGGGCAGGAGGTCCCACCACAGAGAAAAAACCTCTGTGTTCGGGCCGGTGAGAGAGTGTCTCCCGAAAGGACAGAGCAACCTCTGACCATCCACCCCCACCCCTCAAACCCTCCCAGCAATCGAGCCATCGAGAGAGCCCCCCACCCATCCCTTTTGTCTTGAGCAATTAAGAGCTAAAGGGGAGCTGCCCGGCCAGCTTCTTAGCATGATAATGGGAAAAATTTATCTAGCAAGGGAAAGAGTAAAAACTCCCCCAACCCCCAACACAAGCTCTGAGAGCTTTTATGTCATCTTGATCAGCCACGATGCAGCAGCCATGCTGCACTGATAAGCAGGTTGGCAGCCTGTCCTTGATGATCCTCCCTGAAAGGAGGCTGTAGCCAGTTGGAAGCTGGCCTCTTCTCCCAGGCAATGTGACAGAACAAGAGGGCACAGTCTTAAACTGCATCAGGGGAGGTTTAGATTGGAATTAGGAGGAATTTCTTCACAGATTAGACATTGGAATGGGCTGCTCAGGGAGGTGGTGGAGTCACAGTCCCTGGAGATGTTTAAAGAAAGACTGGACATGAAAAAAAAGACAGACTCAGTGACATGGTCTGGTTGCCATGGTGATGTTCAGTCGTAGGTTGGTGGTGTTCAGTCGATGAACTCAGAGATCTTTTCCAACCTCATTTTTTCTGTGATTCTGTTGTGAGCAAAAAGGAAGAAAGAGAACCATGACTATATACTTTGTGCTGTACATGAAAATCGAATATACCTAGGATCTTGTGGAATGGAGAGGATTGCAGAGAAGATAAGGGAGGAATCTAAAGAATGGATTGAATTATTTTTTGAATGCAGAGTTGCTTCTTAAGTCATTACCCTCTCAAGAGTTCTGCTTCTCTTAGAAACTGGCTGAGAAGCCACGGTATATGGTGAAAAGCATGAGTGCCATTTGCTGTTCTCTGCATTTTCCAGGAGGATCGAAAAGAGATGGCTTATGCTCTTTCGCTGTCCAATCCTATCACATCCTACCTTGACAATAAACTAGCTGAATAAGGAATATAGTCTGTATCAGGAGTATAGAAGTATGATAGTAGCATTTGGTGTAGCTCGGAAATTTAGCACTTTTATCTTTTAAAATCAAGTACTTTTGTAGTGATTCTTGAGTCCTGGTGTCTCCGTTTCCTAAAATGAGAACTTGTTAAGTTAGGCAGAACCAGTTAAGGTAAAACCCCTATATTTTCTTTTTATTTTCTTACATTAAAATCTTAAAATAATGTAAAGAATCAGATTAGAGAAAGCAAATGGTAAGTATTTTTTTTTACTTAGTAAAGATAGCCAAGCAGGCACTAGATAGTGCTGATATGAAAACATAAAGCTACTTCCAAGATCTGCACTATATCACAAATCTACATTAATAAGGATTCCGTCTTATCCAAATTAATAATAGATTTTTCTGTCTTTAAAAGTTATTAGTCTGGTTGTATTTTGTTATTCTGGTTAGCAGTAAACTTTTTATTAGAAAAATTCTTATGAAAGTGAGATTGTACTAATAAACATAGTAGCCATTGTTTTCAAGAGTCACAACTACAGCAGCTTTTTCTTTCTGCTTCCCTTCCCCTGCCATGCAAATCTTATAAATCATAGCCAAGTTATACTCTTCATGCTAGAGTACTCTGAAGTCTTCACATACAAAACATAGTTCAGAAAATGTATCAGCATTTTTGAGCTATAACCATTTCACATGTCTGAAAAGCAATTTATAGGTTCTGATTCTTGCATTATTAACATGGACTGTGTAAGAAGCTTTCAGTAATAAAGTATTTTATCTCCTCCACTTAGAAACCTCTCTCCTTTCCTGGAGCAATTCATTATCCTGACCTGAAAGATCAGATCCTGCATGTGAGAAGGGTTTTTGTACAATGACTACTGGAGTTTCAAAACTTCATTAATTTTACAATTAAATTCTGTGCAAATGCCGTCAGTTTCCAGTTACTGGAGAGATAAATTCAGCACTGAACCTTTTTCTAAAGTTTTTCTTTTGATTTCCCTCCCTGGAAATACTGTATTTGAACATTTGAAAGCAAGAGAGTGGAAAAAGGAAAAGGCACACTTTCCCTTGCTGGAATATGATAAAAACTAAAGTCCCAACCCATACAATAGTGGGATTATAGTTTTGAAAGAGCTTTAATAGATATACTCCCTCCCCTTTCTTTGCAAGCCAAAGTGTGATGTCCTGCAGCAGGCAAGCATTGTCATGCAGTTGGAAATGCTTATTTGAATATCTAGTTCTAAGGGGCTGGCAGTGGGAAATTGGCAGGACTTGGGCTTTTTAAACAGTTTGAAAATGTCTTGAAAAAGCTGAAGCTGTGGTGGCACTTCGACTTTGACTGTCACAAAGTCTGGCATCTGCCACCAATCAGCTGCAAGCAAGATAAACCCACGCTTAATGGACTTTTACATTTTTTTGGTAGAAGGAAGTTTTTGGACAAGACAGTTTCTCTTTTTCCCCCAGTCCACCTGTACAGTTGCTGTGGGTGCCACTGGGCTGCAGGACACTTGTAGATGAGCAGAGCACAGTTCTGAAACATATTTTGCAATAAAGGGGTTGTTTGGTTCAATCTTGTGTAGTAATAATCTATCATACAAAGACATTTCTCTGTCACAGAACAGTGCTAGTACCCTCTCCAGCTGACCCCTTCATAAAATCTCCCAACTGAATAACATTTGTAAACCACAGTAACAAGCATTACCTAGCATTAAAGGCAAAGAGTTGTAGAATTCTTAGAAAATTAATTATTTGAGAATTAGAGATGAAGTTCATACCCATTTTAGATAAATTTTAGGTAACTCACAAGTGCTGATGACTTATTAGTAAAGACAGTAAAATAACTCCTGCTTCCTTCTTGCATATGATTTTGACATCCCATCAGTGTCTTCTGACCAACCAATGTCCTCATGTACTGACCATACTCAGTTTTTCAGTTGATGTGCAGTAAGAAATAGGCGCCACAAGCCTGCAAAGCTTTCAACTCCCTGTAGTCAGTGTGTCAGCAACAGTCAGCATCTAGAGGACTGGCCTTATGTTGTTCTATCTACGCATGTTCTTATTAAATTGGATGTCTTTTACAGGCACTATTGGAGAAGAAGAATAAAGTCAAGGAGCCAAAGAAGCCTCCCCCTGTCCATGAAAAAGTAGAAAGCCCTGCTCTTCAGCCACCCACTTTAATCCTGGAAAAACCATCAATTGTAAGTGAACTGTTTTTAGTACTTTTTTTCCCTGTTGATCCCTGATTGTTTCCTACACAGTTGTTAAATGAATGCCCATGGAATGAAAGAAGGGAGCTTTATCTTTTTTGTGTACATCCATGTTAAAAATAGCCATCATTACTTCTTAAGACTCTCTTAGTTTCTATTCTGTAAGGATACTAGCAGCCAAAGATTTGAAAAGAACTTAGAGTATCTGTTGGCAAATCCTTAAGTAAACTTTATTTTATAAAGAGATAAATTAGTAGACATGTTATTTCCTTATTCCTGGGCAAGAAAAATCATCATCTTCATTATTACTATTATTATTATTATTATTATTATCATTATTATTCAGTAGCTTCCAACCTTCTGATCTGACAACACTGTCATAATTCAGTGAGGCAATTAAATTTAGACTTACTGAAGTCAGAGAGACATTGGCTACTTAGCACTGAGGATGCACTTAATTAATTTTCTGCAGTGAAGTTCTTGTCATCATGCAGGATGCAGTGGATGATGAACATGCACCAGTTCACAGATAATGATTCTCCTGCAGAGATTGAAACAGCAGTAATGATGTGTCATGGGGGCTGTGATATGCTGTAGGAAAAAATTACAGTAATTTCACGATTATAATGCGCACTGGCTTATAAGGCACACTCCCGGGTGTCGGCAAATTTTCAAACTTTGTCCATATGTAAGGCTCTCTGGACTATAAGGTGCACTTTTATTTTGTAGCGAGGATCCATGCGCAACGAAGTAATTAATTAATAACGGAATCCTGCAATCACAGGGTTTACTGGCAGGTTCTCAATTTGCAAACATTTTTCACAGATCGGCATAACCTTTAAACACAGCCCCAGGTGCCCTCCCCGTTCTGCAGGCCCCGGCACTCCCGCCCACCCCCAGCACCGGCTGGCACGGCTCTCGCGGCTGGCATGGCTTGTGGCTCGGCTCACAGCTCAGTTCCCACAGCTGCCCACTTCTGGGCTGGCAAATTTCCAAATGTTGTCCATATATGAGGCACACCGGATTATAAGGCACACTTCCGGGTTTCGATCAAAATTTTAGTCAGAAGGGTACACCTTATAGTCATGAAATTACTGTACTTTTTAGAGGAGCTGCAACTTCCTTTCCTTTCTTAAAGTAACATACTTAAGAGCTGGTTGCCCCAGTGGACTGTTTTGTCTTCTTGCTAACACCGTTTTCATGATGTAGTAAGAATCAGACAGAATTACAATTTAATCTTTTGAATTTAAGTCACACAACCATGAAAGAGAAGACAGAAAGTCTTATTAAATCATCTGTGCTGCTGTGTTCCTTTGTGCAGTATCATTAGAGTCTGTAAGTCAAGAGTCTCTCTGAATTCTTCAGAGAAAAATCAGAGTGCAGGGATTCAGTTAAAATCTTTGGATGGATTGAAGTGTGTTAAGCCACTCACACATAAAGTAGAAGTGTAAGTTTAAGTTTTAGAATAAGTAAGCAAGCAAGTAAGTAATTAAGAATAAGCTTTAAGTGCTTTTAGTGGATAAAAGGTCTCAGATGCCAGAGTAGAAGTGCAACTTCTAGTGAAGGTTGAAAAACATAGTCCTAGATACTAGTGTTTCAGTGGAGGCTCCAGGAACGTAGTTTTAGACATAATAAAATGATAGTAAGAATACTGCTTACATTTTTCAGATAGAATAAGATAGACCATGAGTAGTTTATACATAACCTGGCATGCTAAGAAACTACAGTTCTAATAGGTTAAGAAGTAGTGGCTTGAGTTTTTGTCTTTAGCTTGTTGGGGATTTCCTATATAAGAATATATGCACTGGGGAGAGCACTTCACTTCTGCACTTCACTTTGCCTTTTGCTTTTGTTCCTGTTCTATTGCCACCATCATCATCGCCCAAAGAAGATAGGAGCTGCTGCAGCAACGCTGGCCCTTCTGGGACCCTGGGGAGCAGCTTCTGCTTCTATTAGGGACTCTATACCAAAACTTAGCATGGACTTTAACGCTTGTGACTCTTTGCCTTTTGAAACTGATGTGCCTTTGCGATAAAAAACTTTATAGCAACTATTAGCTGCTTGGCTTTTTAATAAAGACAACCAAAATCTGACAAATGGTGCCTAGAGCATCGGAGAAATAACTCCACACAGTATGATAGTCTGTTTTATGCAATCTATTTTAAGATTACTGGAACAAGAATTTCTTACTTCCTTGGGGAAAGCTTTCCACAGCTTTACCAACTTCTGATCATTAGATACTGTATTGCAGTGGTGGGTTTACACTGTTTAGGTTTACCAGTTTGGCAGGTTTTTCAGTACTTTGAGGTAACATGTAAAGAAATCAGAAAAATTTTTCTACCACTTGTAGACATTCTTGAGTGTGTTTACAGATTATAGTTGGGGTTTTTTTTAAGAATTCCAATACAAGAGAATTCCATCTTCATTAATTTTGTCAACATTTTGTTTATTTTCAAGAATTTTTATGTGTTAGCACATAAAAGATGGCGCTCTCCAGTGAAGCTCTATCTGTAAAATCAGGCCACTTGAGCCACTGAAGAGCAGCACTAACATCTGCCTTTCCAGATCCAAGTAAGGTTTCTCCTACCAGGTGGCTATGAGGACCTGTGAAAGACAAGGCTCTTCCCTGTTGTTAATGCTTCTCTTCCTGCCACATGCCCATACAAGTACCAACTGCTAAGTACTTCCTTCTGGAACTGAAGGTCTTGGAAGGAAACCATGCCAGAAGAAAGTGGAGGGAATGGAGGCACTACTGCAAGCATTTTCATCATCTCTCCCCCAGTAATTTCTAATGGGCTCAATAACCACAATAAGCTCACAGAGCACCTCTGAATTCCTTCATTGCTTTATGACTTTCTTCCAGCCTCCTCTAGTTTGCAGACCTCTCCTAGATTCTTCTATATCCTTAATTTCCCTTTTTTTTTTCTGCAGGGTATGGTAAGATTTTCATCTCCCCTCATTCTTTACTGCTGGTCTGTAGCTGGCAGAAGGACAAGCTGATTATTACACTTGCTAAGGCATAATTTGCAGCATTCAAAAACAAAACTACAGAAAAATGCTCGACATAAAAATTCAAACCTAATCTTAGTTAATATCACACCAAGCAGTTTGGCTTACCAGTATGTGTTCTATCACCATCTCCAAAACTGTCCTGAAGGGATTTCACACTGTAGCCAGTTGATATGGTAGAGTTTTGCTCTCTAGGACTGGAAATTCTTCCCTTCTTTCCAGAGAAGAAGAGCATACCAAATGGCAAGTCCCCTCGTTAGTTCTTCATTGCTCCTCCTCGGTGCTGGTGTGGAAAGGCAGGAATGCTTCCTTTTGCATTTGGAAAACTCAATTCAATACCTAAGAAAAAACAGATAACTAAGATTCAAGCCCACGTAGCTTCTCTCATCCCACACTCTTTCCTGTTTTTCCAGCACTTCTTAAATACCACATGTCAATGCAGACCTCATAAGTTCTTTATTAAAAAACCATGCTTCGAATTTTAAGATTTTTTTTTATCTTTCCCAGGCACCCAATAGACTTTTTCCTTTTCCTACTGTCAACTCCAAACTAGAAAACTCCTCACCTAGAAAAAATGCTGCCATCTGTGCTGCATCTACTTCCTCTATTTAAAGTAAGACTCTTTTTTTACCTTCTGTGGTCATGTTGCCTTTCCCACCATGCTCCGTCATTCTTACAAGTTGGTATCAATCACACAATGCTAGGCCAGTAACATTCTGAAAGAGACAAATCACAGTGGACTGTGATTAATTTTACTTCCAAACGACCACTTTCTGAGTCTAAATTTACTCAGTTAATCTGATAAAGATCAACACTGGAATAAATATCAAAAGAAAAATTGTGTATGTTCCCTTTTATTTTAAAACCCTTTTTCGTCGTTAATAGCTCTCTTGGACATATTCTGTCCTCTTAGTGTCTTGACCTGTTAAATTAAAGTAGCTGATGCTCATTTTGCAAACTTAGATTCAGTCAAGCTACAAATAGTACTTAAAATCCATACAGTAATTTTCTACATCAACGTCTCCTTATCTATAGGTTTTCATCTCTAAAGACCCTCTAAAATCTCAAACAGACTCTAATTATACAACCTTTCTTCCCCATCCCTTGAAAAACATGGAAGTACATGTTATTCTGACTCACTCTCCTTTCCCTGGAAATTAAAAGAACGGTGTTCAGAAACAACCAAGAAAAGACAGGATATGAGTTAGACTGTTTAATAGTTAGATCATCTACAGAAATTTCAGTCTCCAAAGAAATGCTTAATAATTGTATGGATATTTATTATGTTTTGGCAGGAGGAAGAGGAAATAGACCTGGCAGTGATCTGTCTGCAGAAGTTGCTCCGAGGCAGGGCTCTTCAGAACATGGTATTCTGTCTCTTTATGTCAGTTTTCAGAATGATGGTGGGAATGACATATTGCAAAGGATGTTTGCAGTCTTCTTTCCACAGCACTAATCGGGGTAGTGAGGCTCTTCATGGCAGAATTACTCAAATGGCAAATTCTAGACTAGATCTGGACCATAAGTACCTTTTACCATGATTATGCTAAGGTCCCAGGCACAAAAATATCCCACATCCCAGCAGGACAGCTTGTATTTCATACCATCTTTCTGGTTTCCACTGTTAGTGAGCTGGACCCCAGATGAGGAGCAGCTGAAGCCTACCACTGTGAAGTGCAGGACCCATCATTCTGCTTTCAGAGGAACAGAAGAGGGTCTAATTAAAAATTAATTCACTAGCCATGCCTTGTGGGCTTTATATTAAGCAAGTCTGTCACTTGTGATCAGACCAGTTCTGAAGGTTTGTTTCCATGTCTGCAAAGAGTACAATTGGTACTCTATCCTGCAGTAGCTATTTCATATTTTGAAGTGTTCCCATGCAGGACCCTGAGCTTTAACAAACAATACGATACTGTGAAAGCGGCTTGAGGTGGAATAAAGACTTCCCAAGTGTTCTTCAGGTGTGTGATGCAGATCATGAGAAGGATGGTTGAGACCACTGAAGGATTGTTGACTTTCAGAGCATGAAATGTCCCACTGTTTTAGAAATCTTCTTCCAGCTACTGCTGGACCAGAAATATATTACTAAACTGGAGAATTACAAGCAAGGTTAAGTGATCTTTCATTGCTCTTGGAAGTCCTGTTGGAAAGAGAGTGGGATTGAAAGTAAAACAGTGTCAAGGAGAGCTGGGCCACATAATCCCGTAACAGGATGGCAGCAGTTTTGTCAACCTCCCCACCAGTTCATGGCTTTGGGCTGTTGCTGGGCTCTCTCAGAATGAAGGTTAGAGAACAGGAGATGCTGAAACACTGTGAAGCTTTGACACTGAGCTTAGTAAAACAGGGGTATGCAGAAGACTGTTACCTTTTTGACATAGGTAGTGTTGTTCCACATTCCAGTAGTTTGGGTAAAGCCAAACCCATTAATAATAATAATAATAATAATAATTTTTAAAAGTATCAGATTTACCTGACTGCTGTAGTGTTTGCCTAAATGCCACCACAAATTTGTTACAAGAGAACTAGCTGACCTTGCAACTTGGAGAAAATGGGTATGTCCTGCCGGCAAAACCATGTTACTCTGTATTCTCTGTTTAATATGCTCAGTTGTTTACCTTTATTTAAAAGATATTTGAAGGGAAGGAGAAGCGCCTGGATCTGATCCGAGAGCTGCGCACCACTCATGCACTCCAGGAGGATGGACAGCTGCTCTTGAAGGCACAGAAGCAAATGACACGGTCTTTACAGCAACAGCATGACTCACAAATGCACCAGGTTTGCTTGCATAGATGGGAAGGTTGATTCACAGCTCTATCCTGACCAGATCCTCTGTGCTTGCAGTACCACAACACTTTCACATTTAATTTTTTATGTTTTCTATTATCCATAGCACAGAAGGCATTTGAATAGTAATAAAGCTGTCCTAGCACAGGCCAAGCACTGAATGCCTATGAGGGACTAAAATTGCTCTCTCACTGCTCTGGAGGCTCTGAGGAATCTCAGAAACAGACTGAGGCACCCTGACCACAGCTGCTATGCAGTCTGTGTTTGCTTTGTTTGCAGACAGAGCACTTATTTATATTTATAGAGATTTGAACAAACTGCAGTGTCAGATGATCCTCAGTTTTCCCACATTTCAATTCACTTGAGTGGTACTATGACCTCGTATCACAATATGTGCTTGGCACTCACATCTGTCAGATGTTTTCCTGAATGTTTGTTACTGCTCTGTCAGTTCCCTGTCCCTTTTCTTGCTTGGCACCCTCTCAGGCTCCTCCTCATGTGTAAAACCTCACAAAGGAAGCCAAAGCCAACTTCTTTTGTAAATCCTATTGGGCTCAAGATTTCTAGAACCTTAGCAATGGTGACACATTGAGGTACCTGCCCCTGTATGCAGAGCAAAGAAATTTGGGACTCCATTCTCTGCCAAGGATCTAGTGAGAGCCAGGGATGCAAATTCCTTTTTTCCTTGCAGTGCCACAACCTTCCAGAGCAAAGTGAATTAAATGGCAGATGTTGGTTGAGAATGGATCATAAAGAAATTTTGTCCAGAGTTCACTACATTTCAGAGAATACAGTGGCTATCACATTCTTGCAAGTTTTCTTATAGTTTTTACTACTCTGCTGTTTTTTCAATGACCAGCTGTGAGGCAATTTGGCAGCTTCCATTTTATAATAAGAGCATCCACTGGGCAGTTTACCTGGCAAAGATGAACTCAGACCACTGTTTCCTGCTGATTGGGCAGCAACAAAATTTCCCCCTAGATCTCAGTAAAAAATTGAACCAGGTGACTGTGTTTTATCATTTATCATTCCCAGATACTCCCTCATGCACAGGAAGCCCAGGTATGGAATGCAGGACTACAGAATATTTCTATTGAGGAATTAAGAGAAAAATAAAAGCCTTAGGCATTAGAAACTCACAGTGCTCCGTTTCTTCTGGAAGCCCAGGAGAGTGAAGGAGAAAGCAGTTCAAACACCATTATGACATTCATAGAGATGGAGTGAGATGGTAAAGATACTGACCTCTGATCTCAGAAATTCATATTTGGAGAGGCACTATCCCCCTCTGCTGGTATCGGCCTCCTCTACTACTCTCACTTTTTTTTTTTTTTTTTACTGTCTGAAGGTTCACAGTCCAAGGCTCATGTTTTCAAACATTTTGAACTTCAAAACTCTCTGGAATGCAGGAGTTTTCTATGTGTGTTTCAGAAAGTCACTGATGACTCTCAGTTCTATAGGGTTTGGTGGTAACAGGTTTTTTTCAGGTTTTTGACCATTTCAGCATAAAAGAAATGCTTCCTGCCAAGAGGATGGAAATGCCACATAAAACAGTCAAAGATGAGGAGTTAAAAATTCTTGACTCATATATAACAAAAATCTAACACAAAAGTATTCCTGACTTGCTTTCCTCCATTTTACACTAGTTTTCTGTACAGCACCTGGAGCAGTGAAGAGGAGGGAGCACTTTAGTCCCATGTTATCCCTCCTTGTGGGGTGGTGCAGTTACTGCATCACCATCTTTCATCTGAAACACCTGTGGGATAATTGCTATCACTGCTAGATGTGTGCCACATTAACAATCCCACTTCTTGCCTGGGCAAGTGGCACAGCTGTATAAGAAAGCTGATTTATTATGACTTGCCTGGGATATTTCAGCTCCACTTCAACTTTAATGTTTAGGTCTGTTCTGTAATTGCCTGCTTATTTCAACAGCACACAGCATCCCAGCCAGTTCCAGACATTCCCTCCTGCCAAGGCTTATGGCTCCAGAGTCCATTCTAGAGATAATGAACTCCCCATAGATCTTGTATCTTTCTGTAGTGCAATCACACATACCCAGCCCATAAAACAGGATGTGCTTGGAGCAAGGAGTGAATGGCACAGCAGTGCTGAACACCTGGAATCTTGTCTCAGCTCTGTCACAGACTTTTTGATTTTCCATTACCCGGAATTTTGAGGTCTCATTTGCACTTCTGAAAACTTAATATAATTACAGTCAATTTGAATTGTCAGCAGTTAGTAACTTGTACAATTTTAGGTTCAGTGCCTGAAGCTGCAGGTACTTATGGTTACACTGTGCAGAAACCAGTCAGGGCATGTAAAACATGAGGAGTGCCAAACTCCTGGGAGTGTCCCATGGCTGATCTGAGTGGGTGCTGCAGAGTTGTCTCACATGCCTGTGGTAGTCCTGGGACTTCATACAATGTTTTTGGGGTTTGTTACACAATTCTTTACATTTTTCTTTTGAAAGCTGTCCGCACTGGAAAGAGACTTGGCCATGGTAGAAGGAAGGACACTGGCGAACATGCTTGATTTTCTGGCCAAAGAGCTGGTGAGGCTGCAAGAAGAACAGAAGATCCATGCTTTGATCATGCTGGCTGAAAGGCAGAGGCGGATGCGGGAAGCAGAGGAGAGTGGACAGCGGCAGCTGGAAGAGAGCCGGCAGCAGGAGGAAGATGAGCTTTTCAGACAGGCAGGAGAGGGGGGCGACTGGTGGGGCTCTAGGCAGTTTGTAGGAGCTACCTCCTTGTGGGAAGGTCAAGATGGATGGGAACTGCTTCAGCACTGACTTTGGTGATGGCTAGTTTTAAAATTGAGGGGGAAAGCTTCGTGAAGAGAGGGTGATTCTTTCCTGAGAGAATCATGCCCATTAAATTAAGGATGATCTGAATACCCCTACAGACAGTCCTGTTAGGCCTGACATGAGTGGGTGTAGGTCTCTAAATTTCTCCAATAAACACCTATGGAGAGCAGATCTACCTAGATCATCTCTAGGAATATCTGCCCAGCAGAACTATTAGGCGCTTTTCTAGGAAGGATGCCTTTAAGCAAGGGTTTGGAAAGATTTTGTCCCCGCCTTGGGCCCAAGTGGACTGCAAATAATGAGGTACAACATTTATTTTGAAGCAACAATAATAGATAAAAAAAAATGTGAAATCAAGAAAAAAATACTGAATTACTATATTCCATAACTATTCTATAGTCCTTTTCCTGTTTCCTAGCTCTTCACTGCATGAAGCATATTTCTCCCCATTGAAAGACATGAGTGGGAGTCTAACTGACTAAACCAATAATTTTCAAACTTTGTGGGAGGTGGTTAATACCAAAAGGGTCTGGCATCATTATTTTTTTTAAATTTTAGCTTCTCATCTTTTCTGTATTTCTGAGTGGTAAGCAGGTAAGGCCAAGGTGCCATAAGTTTATGTCCTTCAGATTAGCTGAAGGAAAAATCCAATTTCTAGAATCCTGGTTCTACAACCATTATAAGGAAGCCAATAATTTTATCTTGGTTTTTTACTAGCTTGATGGAACTTTGTCCTTCAGGGTTTGCTTGAATGAAAGCTGATTTATTTACTGAGGTCAATACCCATTATTATTACTTGGCAATTGTTGTTCAGGGGACTGTGAGAACTGAGGGAGCAACTGCCATTGCATTCACAGGACTAACCTGCTGCACCAGAATTGGATCTGTGAATTGGTTTTCTTTCACCTGCACTTGTTCAATCAGTTCTCAGAAAGAATTACTAGAAAATAAGTTTTTACAGAAAGCATTTCTCAAATCAAATCTCAGGTTGGCCTGCCTGAAACAAAGATACTTGTGAAAATCTGTTGTTCATGCTTCTCTGGAAATCTTCCTCTATGCTCCTGTCACAGCAATAGGCAGAGGAACAATATCTTGGTGTTTTTTTCTAGGTGGTGAATGTGCAGGACAGAACCATTGACACCTACTTGGAAGACGTTATCCTGAGTAGCATGGAGAGGACAGCTAAAGAGCAAGCCAGGGAAGAGGTTAAGCAAAGGGCTGTAGAAATCAATAACATTGCTTACAAAATGGAAAGTCGGTAGGTTATTGAAAAGCATGTGAGGGGCTGTTCATAGCACTCATGCCTGACTGTGTGCATCTGTGGCTGTGTGCATAATCCAAGCCATGGGAAGAGCAGAGCAATGCTGTGCCGCTTCATTAGTGTGCTGCTGTATGGGAACCACACTGTTCCTACCTGCTACAGAGGTATTATTTCCATACAGCATCTGCCAGGTTTCCTTTGCAAATCACATGTGTGATCTGTGAATCCACCTTTTTAGATTTCTCCACACCAGTGTGAGGCAGTGACTGAGCTTTAAGTGAATCTGGGAACTGCCTAAAGCAATATCCATTCATACTTATCTTTTCATTTATTTACACTACTACAGAAAATCCATTTGAAAAAGATCCTAAAAGATACAGCTATACACAGCCTTTCATTCTGGGTGGCTGTTCTTTAAGCAACTGCCTATTTCCATGGAGGTCAGTCATACTGATGGCTGTCTGACAAGGCACTTTGAGTGAAGTTGTTGAGAACACCACAGTCTGTGTTTGGCTGGGGCATCAGCAGTGAATACTTTCTAAGACCTGCCAAACCCCTAGTTCAGTTTCTATGCTTTTTTTTTTTGGAATTGAGCCATAAAAATCCCAGTGACACAGTGGCTCTCCTATGGTACAACAGCTGTGTATTTTGTATCTAGATGAACACAAGCAGAACGTTGGAATCCTTGGGGGAATGAAGCATAGATAATGCATGCCACCCCTGGGCCAACTGGGAACCCATCAAATACTGGCATGGAAAAGAACATGGGGGCCAGCCAAGTGCAGAGTCACAAAAGGGAAGAATTTAGCAAACTCAGCAATGGACCAAAGACTGAATTGACAAAGACACAAATGCTCAGCAATGTCTGTGTGTCTAACTCAGTTTGTCATCAGAAGGAACTGAGCTTCTCAGTACCTTTGAGAATAAGGAATGTAGGGTGATCCCATGTTCAAATGCTCTCTTGAGCACATTGGCAGTATAGAGGGGAATAGTCACACTGTCAGGTATTTGTAGGATAAAGAGAGACCCAGCTGACAACTGCTGCCATGATGACAATACAATCCCTTGGAAAGAGTGAGGATATTTACAAGGGAGACCTGTTTTTGCAGAGGTGGTCTGGAGAGAAAATTAAAATACTAATGCCATTGTGCATCTGTCCTGTAGTCAAACTCGCCTACAGTCTGAAGAGATTGTAGCAGAGCTGGTTTATAATTTCCTGATCCCAGAAGCTGAGAAAAGCTTTATGAGAGAAAGAGGTAAGGAGTCCAATAACTTCATTTTCTTTGTGAACTGGTTCACTCTCCTTATTCTAGCTCCCTGAAAGGAATGATGCAGCGTTGTCTCAGTTCCCTGAGATTCCTTTTTGGCACTCTGCAGTTGCTTCCTCTTAAATACCCGTTTTGCCATTACCTAGTTTGTGGTTTTTCTCCTTGTTGTTTTGTTGCATTTTGATGCATAAAAGCAGGGATTATCCAATACTGGCTCATACTGAAAAACTTCTGTACCTTGATTCTGAACCCCACCTCAGTGGAAGTCACTGTACTGATATGAAAAACTGTCTTGGAAAAGGACAATCACTCATCAATTTCAGCACACTGTCCTTTAGGTGGAATTCACTGTGGATGGAGAAAGGGACTGCAGCAATTCCAGGGGAGTATTCCCAGTGTAGTTGATGTAGTTGATGCAAACACGATTGAAGCCAAAATGCCTTGGGTAGAGAAACCTCTCCTGGAAATGAGGACTGGCTGGTCAAGGTCAGCTTTTCAAATGCAAGTGAGATCCAGTTCCATTCATTGTTGATAAAGTGGACTTGAGAAATGGACAAACATAAACAGGGTGGAATGGTAATGCTGAGTGACTGAGACAGGGACAGCAGAACTGTGTACCAGCATGCAGGACACCAGTGCATCAACATTCACAGTCTAAGTGCAGCTCAGCCTTGAAAAAGGCCAAAGTAAGTCTTGGAACTGACAGGATGAGAGCCAGCCCTTGTTCCTGCATCATTCCACACACCTTCCATAAGGCACATAGTACTTCAGTCCCCATGACTGAAATAAAGGGGGAAAGGGAGAACAAAGAATAGTGAAGAGTGATAAAGAGAGCTGTAGGGTGAACACTTAGGCTTGGGTGATTATTTCCCAGGAGGTGGGTTGGAAGTACAATGACTTTGGATGAAAGGAGGCAATCCTGCAATAGCTGAGGGGAGGTGATAAGGTAGTCAGGTGACTTCATTGTGTCAATTGAGGCTCTGAGTCTTATTTTGCACTCACTGAGTTTCTCAGTGCAAGTCAAATCCTGGCACAGGAGATGGCAGATTTTAGCTGGATTCTTCCAGAGACTTGCTGCAACTAACAGACACTGAAGAAGAAGTTATTTTAAAGCCTGATAATATATTCTGGGCAGTTAATCCCAAAGCTGGGAAGGAGAACACTGACTGTGCTTCCCACTGCGGGGGCCAGTCCTCAAAGTGAAATGCAAAGTTGGTTTCTGGTATTAGGTGGGCAGTAGAACACTTTCAGCCAAAGCTAGAAGGGCATGAATTTTTTTTTCCTGAGACAGACTTTTCCACAGTGGCAGGATTGCTAAATGCTATTCTCTTTTCTCTGCTACAGAGAACACTTTGCTGTACATTTCCAAGTAAAAGCCTAACCTCTTTTTCTGCACAGTGAGGCAGTCCCAAAGAAAACACATCTACGCTGCTCATTGGATCATCCACATGGGCACAGAGAGGGCTCTGGCTGATCTGGCTGCGCATCAGGAGGCATCTGCCACCAAGAGAAAGGAGGATTCTCCTGCTGGGACAGCCAGCACAGCTCTGAGTGGGACAGCTGCCGAACCAAGTGCAGCTGACAGCACTCAGCCTGCCACAGTAAACTTGGACAAGGCTTCCACAAGGATCCCACAGCCTCCTAGGACAGAAGATGAGTGAGGTAAGTTTCCCTGCCCCTCTGTGATTTTAGTTCTGAGCATGGCAAGGGAAAGGGAAGCACATTATATTTACTTTTCCAGGGCACCCTGAATGGAAAACTCTTTCTCGTCTTTGGGCTGTCCCTCCTGCTGGCTGTGAGCAATGTTGTCCTGAACCATCCTGTATACATTTTGGTGTGGCAGCTTCCTTCACTCCCTCCCCAGTTTGCTTTGGCCTTCATTAGCTAATTTTTCTCTTCTGATTAATTAGAGAAGCTTGAGTGAGAAAGCAGAGTTAGCATTCCTTGTTTGTTTTCCTGGTACAAAATAAAAACTATAAAAATCTGAACCTGGTTTTTGGTGATATTTCCTTGCTTCAATAACATTAAAAGAAAAAATACTCCATAAGTGGGAAATTTTGAGTTGAGACCATCCACAGACAAGACAAGATTTCCTTAGTGGTGTAAGGCCCAGTGGCTTCCTGCATTACCAGTGCTATTAATAAAGCACTAGAGCTGAACAAAACCAGTCAGATTTTGCAGCATCTTTTCACATCATTAGTCCTTGGAGAAAGAAAAGGTGTCCCTGACCTCAGCAGGGTGGTTTCTGACAAGCAGGCAGTGTCTGGCACAAACCTAGGTGATAGCAGGATGACATGGGCATGGCAGGACTGATGCATTTTCCACAAATGTTACTCCTCGGGCTGACCACTTCTTGCTTTTTATCACTGCAAAGAGCAGGTCTGGAAAGAATCTTACTTTTCTTGGAACAGTGTTAGTCACTCTGGCTGTCCAGCTCCTAGGACTATACAGAAAGGATGCTGGCTTTGCTGTGTGCTGGCTTTGTCATGTTTGCAGGCACAGGGGTGCTCCAGCTCAGGATGTTGGGAAGCAGCAGGCTCAGACAGGCACAGTGCATCCATCACAGAGCTCAAGGCTTTCTCAGCTCTCCAGAACTCACGTGTCAGAATTCCCGAGGGCTGTGGCGTTAGTGCATAAAGGGACATTTACACTAAGCACCACATTTTGGAGGGGCAGGCACAGCCACACTACTACACCGAAAGTGCTTCCTGTGTCTGCCTTCCATCCCACCAGAGAGGCAGGAATTGGTTTGAACACCTGCCAAAACTGCCAGCTCCCTGAGACAGAATGTGTACACCTGGATTAGTAAATTTAATTTTCTCAGGACCACCCTGGACCAACGTCCCCACCTCTCCTCCAAGCCACTGCCTGGAGCAGAACTGGCAAGGAAATCATCTCAACAGACACTGTTTGCATGAGACAGAAAATGGCAGCAGGCTGGGGGGAAGGGTGTACGCTGAAACCCGTGCAGCAGGGCAGCTTTGACTCTCTGCTCTGATCATATCATTCTTTCACTCTCATTCCTTCTTTTCTCCCACACACTGCATCAACCCCACACACCTTTTCCTCCACTTCTGGCTGGAATCAAGGATACTTCTCTTTGCCTCCTCCTATGTGCCACATTCCAATCTTTCAAGTAGCACTTGGATGTCTTACTCCCCTTTCCTTCCTGCGGGGCTGCTATGTGTATCCACATGCAGTGCCTGGCTCAGCACACCATCCCCAATGGACCTGAGAATTGTGGCTGCTCCTGCCAACACTCACTGTTGCAGCTGCCCACTGCTCTACAGTGACTTGGACCCACTGCAGAGCCCAAACAGATGAGATTTGTCATATCCAGTTCCCCCAGCGGGAAGCTTGCATGGCAGCCCGTGCTCCTGGCCCATCCTGGAGCTTCTCAGTCAGTGCTGGGGATGTTGGTCCATGTCTTTGGGGAGCGGCTGGGACATCTGCTGCCCCTGCAGTGCCAATGCAGTGAGATAAAGGTGATAGAGACTTAAAAGCTGCATTTGCTACTCTCTCCCTGGGCTGCTGTAGGATTGATCCTAAGAACCTCCTTTTTGTTTGTTACTGAGCCAGTAACAGCCACTTGCAAGGCTGTTGGTTCCTTACCTGTTGAATTGAAGCCTCTCTCAGCCTGCCAACATAATTTTTCTGTCTCCAGCCAAATGCAAACCATTTTTTCATTCTTGCGCAGGCCCCAAATCTGTTGTCTCCAGCAGAAAAAACTTCTATTGACCAACCTCTTCTTAGGCCTGGTGCTGTGAAACAAAAATCTTAAAAGAGTTGTAACTGAGATGGTCCAGAGTCCCCAGCTCTGCAGTCCCTTTTCCCAGGGCTGCTAACTCATGGCAGCATACCAAACATCAATGATGTCCTTGAGTAAAAACACTCTCAAACCACCTGGGTTTTTCCAGTAAGCACTGCTTCCTCCTGAGCACTCTGGCCTGGCAAAGGATTTGATTACAGGAATGAGCTGCAGAAGGAAGAAGGAGAGCATGACTGCTGTTATGCCAGAGGAAATAATTGTAGAATTGTTTAGGTTGTAGAGGACTTCTAAAATCGCCAAGTCCACCCATTATCCAACACTGCCAGTCTACCACTAAACCATGTCCCCAAGTGCCACATCTTTTAAATATCTCCAGGCATAGTGGGTAGCTCCACCACCTCCCTGGGCAGCCTGCTCCAGGGTTTGACAATCCTTTCCATGAAGAATTTTATTCCTAATATCCAAGGTAAACTTTTCCTGGTACAACTTCCTTTTGTCCTCTTGCTTGTTACGTGGTAGAAGAGACCGACCCTCACCTGGCTGCAGCCTGCTCTTGGGGAGTTGTGGAGGGTGATAACAGGGATCTGGTGAGAGGGGTGGGAATGCCCTTTGCTTCCTCTCAAGTTCCCATACTGCTCCAACCACACACCTGAGCCTGCCTCGCTCCCTGCAGCCTCTGTCTCCCTCTGACAGGACCTGTCACATGTCCCTCTGTGAGCAGGACATGTCTGGATTCTGAGACTGCTCAGCAGGAGGTGAGGTAAAGCACAGGGAGGTCAAGCAGCCAGTGACAATGAACAGTCCTGCTCTAACTCCTGCCTTCCCACCAGTTTTTAGAAACTTTGCTTAGGGAAAAAATTACCAACCAAAAAGTCCAAACCCCTCATCTCTCTGCTTAGCAATCTATTTAGTTCAGTTCCCTGGGCCTGCCACTATACAGAGGGCCTGTGGCTCCTCTGTTGAGACAGGTGCTTGTGCTCTGCGAGGCAGCTCTGCTCGGGAACGAGGATTTGTTTGCCTAAAGCTGCAATTTCTCACTCTGCAGCAAGCAAGGGCGATCTGCAGATGGCACTGGGCTTGGCCAGACTGCCCAAGCAGTCTTGGGGCAGAGCACCCTGGTCAGAAACACCCTGCTGCAGCCACTCAGAAGCTTCCACAAGGGAAGAGACTCTGCATTTCCCACTTGTCCTGGAGGACTCAGCCTTACCTCTGGAGTATGTTAACAGAGATAAGTGATGCAGAGAGCAGGGAATTTCTGGAAGAGAAGGCTTTAACTCCACTGACTGCATGGGACACCTACCCAACTGCATGCACACTCAGGGAGCAACAGGATACACCAAGAAAATATCTGTGCCAAGGCATCAGGAAATAGCTGGGTGTGCAGCAAGATCCAGGGCTGCATTTCTGCCCTGACCAAAGACAGGTGTTTGCTGTGAAGTCTAGTTCTCCCTTGCAGCTCTGAGCACTCACCTGTATTCTCAGCTGAGATGACCTCCAGCAGGAGTTTGTTTTGGGGAGCTGGTCTCTGCTTCAAAGCCTTGCATTGTACAACACTCACACCCAGACAGAGGATAGCTCTCCTGCTCTGCCCTATGGGGCATTGACACTTATACATCTTCCTTTCCTATCAGAGCTTGGATTTGGCAGGAGTTATGTCTTGCAGCCTTTGTGCACAGCTGGTCTAGCAAAGCCAGTCCTTTGCCAGGAACACCACCCTTCAAGACTAGCAAGGGAGAGAGGACAAGGGCCCAACCAAGCCCTTCTGGGAGCCCAGGGAGGGAAGCGAGGTTCCAGGCTGGCTGATGAAGTTGTACCATCTGTTGGGCTTGCTGTCTCCAAGACACTGGACATGAAGCCTCAGACAAACTGCAGTGCTCCTCTCTCCCCTCTCCAGTTTGTAGCTCGGTTCTCTCCTCCGTCTTTGTGGCTCTTGTTCTTCTCCCACAGAAAGCTACTTAGACCTTCTCACCAGCAGCCCAAAAGCTGCCACCTTCCAAATTACAAATGGTGCCAGTAGCCTTGACACTGACACTTAATTCCAATGCAGATTGCTGGCAGCTTGCTTGATAAAGACAAAGCACATCAGTGCAGCAGACTCTTGTACTGCATTCAGCTTGGTGCTGCTTTACGCTTGGATTAGCATTTTAAATCATCCCAAGGCATTGATAACCGACAGCTAAGTGGATTTGACACTGTTTTGCAGATGGATCTCAAAAATTGTTTTCTCACAGGATGAAAGAATGATGTTCCCTGGAAGGTTGTGCAAGGACTGGCTCTTGATGCCAAGGTGTTACATTACATCTTTTAAAAGGGTGATTGGAATGTAAACATGATCTGAAACTGTAACAGTCCCACCAGCAATGTTTGCAGGAGTTAAAATAGGAGGGATTGGTGGATAAACTGGACAGTGGCATCCTCCATGCAGAAGAGTGAATGCAAACCCTGAGACAAGGAGACAGACAGGCAGCAGCTACAAGATGCTCTCCAGTGCCTTCATTGACACTGGGAAGAGCACTGTAGGGAACCTCTGGCTGCTTTTGGTACTCACAGCTTAAGGAGGATGTTTGAAACAACTGTAGAGGCAATAAAATTGGAAACATTACAAAGATGTGAAGGAGATGAAGATCCCCTTCCAGCCAGTTTAGCAAGAAGTTGAGGTGCTTGCTTGAGTCCTGTTCATTTGGCTCTGACATTCAGAAGAGAGATCTGAGACTGGAGCTGAGAGTTCCTGTGTAGACAGCACATAAAGAGAGCCCACAACTTGCATTCCAGGTGAGGGAAGTTCAGAAGAGACAGGAGGCCCCAGTGCATGTCCATCCAGAGAAGTAGCCAAGGAGGATTGACCACCACCCCAAATCACCAGGGATTGTGATTAACTCCCTCCAGAAACAAGATTTAAATAGATAAACTCACCCAGAGAGGTGCTGTCATTTTGGCAGTGATGCATTTGCAGGTGTAAGTGGTCACCCTGAATGCCAGGGCCAAGACTGGCTGAGCAGAGCAGTCCCAGTCTCAGCACAAATTGGATGCAGAATCCTGGTGACCTTGTGGGACAGCGGTAAGTGAAGGGACAGCAGGCTCCGTTCACTGTGTTGCTTCTGGGGCAGCCAGGCTGTGGGTGGCTGTAGGAGCGACGGTGGGCAGGATGGTCAGGACAGACAGAGAGATTTTTAAAGGCAGGTCTTGGAACTTGTGGTTTATTGTAAAGGGCGTGGGTGAAAGGGCCCTGCTTGGAGCTGCCAGCCACAGCTTGGAGCAGGGCTGTAAGAGTGTAATAGAGCAAAGGGTAAAAGAAAGAGGTAAGAGGGTGGTAAGAGAAAGAGCTCAAAGAGCAAAGTTCCCATTACAATACAATAAATCTTCTTCTGTGTTGAATATTTTAATTTTCACTAACCAATCTAATACAAGATACAAATACTATAGCATTTACATATAACATATAAGAATCATTACATTACCATACTGTGCTACACTTTAAACCCTAAAAACTACTCTTTGGACCCCTTCTGCCAAGCTAGCAGGGTGGTCTCTGACCCTTGGACCTGTCTGCAAGCAGAGGGAATTGTTCAGTCAAGAGGGGATTACTTTCAGCTGGCCATACTATTGTTTTCTAGTTATTTAGTAACTAAGATTTGGTATCTTAAAAATGGCTTTCATTTTAATCTCACTTATAGTTTCCATATTCTCAATATCTTTTGCCAGGCAATCATATTTATACTTTTTTTTTGTTTCATCCTCCCCCGGTGCAGAAGGGCCTGCACAAGCCAAGCCCCAAGCCTGCTCAGAGACACGGGGGAGGCCAGCACCTGCTCTGTGGAGCACAGCTCCAGCATCCGGGGGGGCCAGAACAGCTCCCAAACACACATTTGGCATACAGGAGAGGATCAAGGGGACCCTGACTCAGCAAGCAAGGTGTGGACCCATCAAGGGCCACTTCTCACACTACTCCCACTTATCCTGGAGGGCCTCCGGAGTGAAGGCTCCAGCCTGGAGCCCAGCAGAGGTTTCATAGGAACAACCACAGCTTGTGGCGCACAAAGAAAGCAGGAGTCTTTTTGCAATATAAATTTGCTTTTATTGAAGCAGCAGTCACATGACCTCGCATCTAGCCTTTAGGATAGCAACAGAATGGATTCAGCCAGGTCAGCCAGCCCACAAAAGGATTTTTATTTTTTTTCTTTTTGCGCTAATAGACATGTCATGTTTAATACATACATTATCCAGTACCGGAAACCCAACTCAGAGATAGCTACGTGCTGATTTGCTGGAGGAACGGTCCACTGGACGTGGTCTCGACAAACTACAGATCACCACCAAATGACATTACTAATGGGATCCAATGATTAAAAAAACAAACAAACAAAAAAACCCAAACAAACAAACAAACAAAAAAACCAACCCAAACAACCATGAATGCAGGATTCAAAGCCAGCAGTTTACACAGGTTCTTAAGTTTGCATCTATAGGTGGACAGTAAAGAAAGATTGGTTGGCTTTAATTTGAAATATTTATGTTCCAGGGTTCCTCTCTCCATCAAATCAAATAGTATCATAAACAAACTGGCATCTCTTTAAAAATAGCATGGAATAACACAACTCATTTAAGAAAACATGCTCATTTCTTGAGGTTTTTATTTATTATTACAAAAATTCACGTCCACCTATTCTCGCAGAGTGGAAAGAGGCATGAGGGTCAGAGAAGGGAGAGGAGGGAAGAATAGGACAATTTTTTGAAATAAAGACCACACACTTAGTATTTTTTAAATTTCATTTCCAGGCTAACCTACTTTTTTATTTAATGCAAATTACAGTACCAGTTAACTATTTCCGAACCGAGTCACACAGAACAAAACGTATTTACAAGGGGAATGGGGCGGGGGAAATAATAAAACATTAAGCATACTTTCCACAAAAAAAGTTATATTTAAAATGAAAAAAAAAAAAAATCAGTCACAGAGGCATTCAAGTAGTAATAATGTTATACAGGTTTTGCTTTTCCTTTAAATCAAGACAGATCTGCACAAGTGTATGCAATAGTTTGTATACAACCCACAGTCCTTAATATATATATATTTAGATTTCTGTTTTTAAGATGGAAGTGGTCACGCTAATTGGTGTTTACAGGTTTACAGGCCCAAGTGATCCATCAGCAACACATTAATGAACGCAAATTTTACAGGCAAGCAAATTATATATATATAAATACATTATATATATATATATATATATATATATAAATATATATATATATATAAAATAAATTGAGAAAGACCAACACAAGGAAGCTACTTTTCTCGAGCTAACCTCTTAGGTACTGTTTTCCTTTCCTGTCATTTTGCCATTATTGCAGTGTTGCAAAACAAAGCCAGCCATGAGCAGAGCGGGCCAAGAGCCCCGTGGAAATCAGCTGCCACCCCAGGAGAACCTGCTGGCAGCCTCCAGAAGGCAGAGCCCAGACTGAATACCCTACTGTGCTTTTCCTCCTCGGCTTTTCCTTTTTCTTCATGGTGGCTGAGGTTCCTAGTACAGGAGTCTGACAGGCTGGTTGACTTCTGCTTTTCCAAGTACTGAAAACAAGGGGGGGAATTTTAGGTTGCAAGATGCAGGCACCTGCCATTATTTTAGGTAAAGCTTGGCTTTGAAATAAGGGGACAGTGTTCTGGGGTCTTCTACAAATCAATTTTGCAGGTAATTTTTTTCTTTTTTCCTAGCAAAGTTTAATAGTAAATAACACCAGTGTCTTGATTGAGCATCCACTGGGGGAGACAAACTGCAATTCAGCCTGGCTCAGGGACCCACTAGGGCAGGACAAAGCAGGACCACACTGGGTTAGAAAAGAAGCCCAAAAGAGTGTAAAAGAAGAGAGGGACAGCTCTGAGCAGACTGTTGCCAACATCTTGGCATCACTGACCTTCGTGTCACCAGAAAGAAAATGCAGCCTCTGCTCCACTGGAATGAACACGAGATGCTTCAAAATAAAACAGCAACCTTTGGTTTGGTAAAGTTACGTGTTTTCCCATTCAAGACAATCTTATGTGGAATACTAACAAGGTAGTAAAAACACAAGCAAACTAGTTTTTAGAAACAAGGCCTTCGTGCTGGGCACAAGAAATCAAGTCATGTTAAACTCAACTCAAGAAAACAAAAGTGACTTCTGGGAAGGATGTGGGGGGAAAACAGGGAGAAGAAAGGGAACAGAAAGTACTCCCGGCAGAAAAAACCACCAGTCTCCTACAGTGATGCCCCCGCCACTCCCACCGCAGCCAGATGGCTCCATATGCAGCAGCCCTGCGGGATATGGGGATTTTCCTCCCTGGGGGCCCTTTCCGCTCGCTGCTGACCCCGGCACAGTTGCAGGGAGAGTAAGAGGGCCAAGCCTCCTGGAAGCTGCTGCTGCCCAGACATTCCTGGGTGCAGGGTTGAGGGGCAGAGACAAGCAAAATCTGAACGGGCTGCTAGAGCAAGGGTTTGAATGAAATCAGCTGCTGCTAGCGGGAGGAGGAGGGCAGCATGGGCACCTTGGAGACTCCCAGAACAAAGCCATGGCTCTAATGGAGTAAATGACACTGGAGATTCTGCTACTGAGCAGCGTATCACTGAAACCTTACAGCACTCAAAGAACTAGAAAGTGGGACGGGGAGGGGGAAGCAAAGATGCGGGTTTAGGGTGGGAGACATTGTTAATAAAGGAGAAGAAAAAAATAAAAGGGAAATAAAATTCAAAAAATCATGGAAGCGAAGGCACTCCAAACTATATAGATACACTATACATCGCTAGAGTTATTGTTACAATAATACAGGCCGGTACCTACTGTACAGTTAAAACTATATGGCTTTAAAAAGCTCGTCTACATTTTTTCTGATTATTAAACAGAATCACTGCCCTGAACGGTAACTTTTTGCTCATTAATAACAGTTCCTGGGTCCACATATTTACATACAAAACAATAAAACTCAAAATTCATAAACAACCAAAAATAATAATGTACAAGCTTGAATTTGGCGAGGAGCTTTGTTTTTTTTGTTATTTTTCTTTTTTGTTTGTTTGTTTGTTTTGTTTTTGTTTGTTTGTTTGTTTTTTCTTTCTTATTTACAAAAAAGGTTGTTTAAAGACCTGGATCTAACTTGTATAAAAGAGTGTGTGATCCTGCTATGATGCTTGAAAACAGAAATAAAACCAGAGGGGCATTCCTGACCCTCCCCCCTGCCTAACACACACACGAGACACACACAGACTCTGGCACAGTCACAAAACTAGAGAGAAATGCTTTGACTCCCCTCTGCCAGTCTTTAACAAAAAAAATGAAAAATAAAAGCCACATGTCCTGGCACAAGCAGCAATTTTTCTTCAATATTTTTATTACTCTTTTTTTTTTGTTTTGTTTGAAGACTTGGTAATTTACTGCCTCCAAATAACAGCACCTGCGGCCAATGCTTCAGCAGTCTTGCCTACACAGTAGATCCATACCCTGCCACTGTCCTACTTTTAGGGTCTCCTGCATGGATTTGGATCCTTCACTTACCTTTCAGGACACTGACTAGCCAAGTGCGTATGTAAAGACACTCTTCAGCCCTTCTTATGAAATTGCAGGTAAGGATTTGGAAAGCCTTCTGTTTCTCAACATGGGTGCTTCCCTTTGCAGCCAGCCAGAATGTAAAAAAGCTTTAAAACTTTTCTTTTTTGTGAGTGTGTTTGTGTACCCAACAACAAATCACTGAAGGGTATAACACAAGGGTTTATCGGTTTCACGGTAGGTGGTCACTCACCTCTTCAATGAGTTCCTGTGTCCCAAAACCCACTGCGTGCCAGGCAAGAGAGGACAGAGCTTTTATCAGTTCCAGGGCTGGTAAGACAGTTTCCAAAAAATCCCATGTCACCAGCGTAAAAGGTACATGAAGAAACACACTGAGCTTGTGACCAAGCCCCTGCCACCCCTGCGGCAGCTGAGCTTCCAAAGCCGCTACTGCTGGTTCCCCCTGGGCCACACGAAGGTTCTGCATGTTCCTGAAAAGCAACTGCTTGCCTCAGAGATTCACAGGTCGAGGAACAGCTTGGTAAGCACCAAAGGCGACTACAGTTTCTCTGAAGAAGGATAAGGCTGGAGCGGACACCAACCGCAAGCCTACCACAAGATCAGGTCTCTAAAAGTCTCATTTCCATGCCGGGGCTGCATCCGGCCATTCACCTGACCTTTCGCAAGGAATATTGCTTTGACTTCAGGAAGAGAGATGTGGATGCTCGCACCACACGTTGTCGCATGGAGGAAACCTGGACCCTGAACTGATGGACTAGAACAAGCATTCACCTCACGCTTCAGTCAGACTGATTCAAGAGCGCAGACAAAATAAAAAAAGCAGTATCTATGTATACATGTATATATTTATATAATATATATACACACACACTCATATAAGAGCCAGCTTTCCTACAACTCAGCAGGTACAAATTACCGTCAAGAGCATTCAGATGTGTATTTTAATATTCTACCAATGTAAAAACATAATGGCGATGTGGCAACACTCATCAATAAATAGAGATAAGGAAAAAAAGAAAAAGAAAAAGCAAGCGGTTAAAAATATGAAAATTAAATACAGATTCTAGCTGTGGATTTAAAATCAGAACTATCAGAAAATGTGACATCCTGCAAGTTAAAACTGCAGTTAGAAAAAAAGTATTACAAAATAAACCAGTAGCCTGTTACAGTTCACATTATAAACCCTGGTGTCCTTTTCCTGTATGAACCTTAGGAAAGGGAAGCCTGTTCAAATCAAGAACCAAGGAGGGGTGGGGAGAGAAAAAACCCAACCAAACACACTTTCACAGTGTTTCACACTTCCCAAAAAGTCCCTTAACATCCATCCACCAGCTGGGCCTCTCCCCCTGCTGAGGATTTTGTTCGTCCGCTCTTCTCTGCTGAAGCTGGAGCTGGCCCGAGACACGGCAAGCAGGAGCTCTGGCTGGGCACAGGGGATGCCTCGGCAGAGCCAACTGCTGCTATTCGTGCATGTGTGTGTATTATATTATATATCACCCACTCAGGCAACACTTTTCCCACATGAAGCTGCAGATTTCCTCATCACTAGCATTGATTTTTAAAATGAAAGGATTCCACTAGCAGTTCAAGCCTTAGACACATGGCAAACCCTCCCCCCAACCCCATGGCAACCTATTTTCCTACCACATCGCCCACTCCCCATGCCAAGCCAGGGCAGTTCTTCAGATAACCTGGGATATGGATTTGCTGACAAGAAACGTTGAGCTCTGTTGAATGACCCCTGCTAAGCTCCCGACCAAATTCAAGCCGTGCACTACATCAAAGTCCGAAACTTCACTTAAAAAGAAAATAAGAAAAGAGGGTAAGAAAAAAAAAAAAAGAACTTCAGCAGAGAATGAGGTTTCAGATTTGTTTGTTTCGGTTTTTCCTTCTTTCTGTTGTGGGAAGGGGGTATGAGGCAAGAGTCCTGGTTTTGAATACACAACAGCAAACTTCCAACATGAAGAGATTGTCTAGGGGAGACATTGGTGTGTTATATTGCTCCGCTTTCCCTCTTCCCCCCACCTAGTCCCCTGCCCTGGACACCCTGCAGTGAGAATACAATGAAACTGGTTTGTATTTATAGATATTTTACAAGGTTAAATAAGAACAACAATAATAATAATAAAAAATTGAACACTAAAATGAACAGGTTGGTTGGTTTGTTGTTTTCTTGGATTTTTTTTTCCTCTTTTTAATTTTCTTTCCAAATGTGACCAGTGTTGCTGAGCAAGACTCAAATTACTGGTGATTTTTCCTGTGCAGCTGGCTGCTTGGTACTGGTTCAGGTGGAGTTGGAGGCTGATGCTGTAGCTACACTATTGGTCTGAACTCGTTCTCCTGCGTTAACATCTGCAAACAAGAGACAAGAAGGGGAGAGAGAAAAAAACAAGCAGCATTACCTCCAAAACAGGGACACATTGGAAACAACAACTATAACATTCTCCACAAGGGGAAAACCATAACTCCTACCAAGACGCTGTTTGCTTAGGATGCTCTCCTGATTTCAGAGCATGCAGATGGAACAATCCAATCTGGGAAAAAATGGAAGATAGTCTTTAGGCAGGGCAAAAGCAACCTGGAGGGCTGAGAGCTGGGCTCCAGCAGGTTTTGCAGCTAGTAACACTGTCTGTGCAGTGCGAAGTCTCCCGTTTTACATCCCATAACTGCAGGATAAGGCACACTGGCATTGCCAAAGCCAACACCAATGTCTGTGATCACTATGAGGTTTCACACTGGTGCTGAAGTTTCACATTGATAGTCCTTCTTATGATAAATCTGTCTGTTAGTTGTGTGAATGAGCATGGACAAAGAACGTGATGAGTCTGCTCCCCTGGCAGAAACAGCTGGTGTGCCAATGTGAAATTCATGCACTTGCTACCTGAGAAAGTCTTTCAAGTCTGCTGCTGGATTCAGTGTTGCTCAACAGAAGTTGGATCTGCCACCCTCTGAACTGCTGAAGCAGATTAACATCAAGGCCTGTAGCCAGTAATGAGGTTTATGCAAGCACATGACATGTTAGAGGATCGGATCTCTGCAGTAAATGCCTCCAGCACCTTCTCAGGGAGGGAGAGTGTTTCACAGAGAGACAAGCCACAGGATCAAGGGCATGTGTCAAAGTGCATTTCAAGAAAACAGGGTTTGCAAAGAAATACCAAAAGGAAATTCACTGTAACTGTCTTTTCATAGGCCACATGCATGAGGTACTTCCTCTAAAAAAAATTCTTAGTATTAGAAGAGCTGGTAGGGGGGAAAATACACCAATTTCACCTGGGACCATTCTATATAGTATCTAATTAGCCAAGTCAGAAAGACTGCAAGATACTTATAGATAAGTGGGTGAACACCAATACACTTCAAGACTGTCATGCATTTCACCCACTTAATTTACATAAGATTAACTGCAAAGCTATTGATACTGCAACAGGAAAAAATATCAGAAAGACCTATTATCTGAGAACAGGAGAGGGCAGACTGGGCAAACCGTGTATTTGAAAAGATACATGGAAAGGGTTTATAGAAAGAAAGAACAAATTTGGTGACCTCAGCCTGAAGGGCTGTGTGACTTCCATGCACAGCAAGAATACCAGACATGACAAAGCACACTGGTGGGCGATGGGTGTGCAGTAACATTTCTCCATCACAGAAGAGCTGAGTAATGATCTAAGGTTACCTGCTAACAAAACCTCCTCCTCTTCAGACACTTACCTGACCATAGCCACAATTGAAGACAATGAACTGAATCATGGAGTGCTTTGGGTTGGAAGGGTTAAAGAACATCTAGCTCCAACTTCCCTGCCATGGCCAGGAACACCACCCAGTACAGCAGGTTTCCCAAAGTCCCATCCAGCCTACCCTTGAACAGCTCCAGGGGCAGCCACAACTTTTCTGGGCAACCTGTGCCAGTCTCAAGTAAAGAATTTCTTCCTAATATCTAATCTAAACCTACCCTGTTTCAGTGTGAACCCATCTCCCCTCATCCTAACACTTCATGCCCTTGTAAAAAGTCCCTCTCTGGCTTTCCTGTAGGCCCCCATTAGGTCCTGGAAGTTTGCTACATGGTTTTCCCAGAGCCTTCTCTTCTCTGGGCTGAACAGTCCCAACTCTCTCAAGGGAGACATGCTCCAGGCCCTTATACCCTTAATCACCTTCCTCTGGGCTTGCTCCAGCAGGTTCACATCCTTATGCTGGTGGCCTGAGAGCTGGGCAGGGCACTTCAGGTGGGGTGTCAAGAGATCAGAGTCGAGGGGCAGAATCAGCTCTCCTGACCTGCTGCCCAGGCTGCTTTTGATGCAGCTCAGGATACATTTGGCTTTCTGGGCTAGAAGAGCATGTTGGCAACTCAGGTCCAACCTCTCATCAACCAACACTCCCAAATCCTCCTCCTCAGGGCTGCTCTGAATCCATTCTCTGCCTAGCCTGTATTTGTGCCTGGGGTGCCCTGACCCAGGGGCAGGACCTTGCTCTTGGTCCTGTTGAACTTCCCGAGTTTTGCACAGACCCCCTGAAGTCTTCCAAGGTCCCTCTGGATGGCATCCCTTCCCTCCAGGGAGTGTCCACCACACTGCGCATGCCAGCTAGAAATGGGCAGCACTTGGAGTCACAAATTAAGTAACATTGACAGCAGTGACAAAAATAGGGAATCAAACAATCAGCAGCATGCAGAAACACTACTGACAAGTGGGAAAAGAGAGTGATGCCTATTTGAAAAGGAAATGCTGCAAGGACTGTGTGGGAAGAAAGACAAATCGTCCTGTGGGCAGAGGATGCCATATGACTGCCCTGGGAGCTTCTCATTCCCTTTCATCTCACCCCAAATTAATTGCCTTTAGAAAGGAATGACCACCATGACCAAAAAAAAGCTGATGCAATTAAAGCACCAAGGCAGCATGACTACACTACCAATGTGATGTGGGAAGCTGGCCTTGCAGGAGAGGGACATCCTCCTATGCAGAGAATTTCCCCGAAGGAGCAATTTCCAAATCCAACAAGCATGTAGATCAAAAATGACCACAGAAATCAGAAGTGACCCAGCCAGCCAAATAATTGTTTCTACACTTTAAACTCTCACTATGCCTGTTCTAGATTAATTTTCTAGTATGGATAAACTCCAGTAATGCAACATCTGCTGGCAGTGCCTGATGTGAGCAGTCCAGCTGGAGTCTATACTGTTGGCAGAGGATTTCTCTGTATGTGTACAAAAAGTGCTTGTATTTCATTTGCTGAAATGAAACATGTCTTTTGATCTCAATTTTCTGAAGATAGCAGAGACCAAAATTGTTATCATTATATTGCTACTACACAGAGATAAAGGAAAAAAAAGAGGAAGGGATGGAGCTACTTCATGTAACATATGCTCCTTCTCTACTATCACTGTAACAGGGGAGCTTCTGAGAAATATAGATGCCACATGTTAAAATACAACAGGTGATGCAGACCAAGAACATTTTCTTGGGGCTTTTCAAAACCATATGCAGAAGGCCCCCCAGGCTGGGACAGAGCAAGCTCAAGGCTGCCCTGACTCCCAGCCTGCAACAAAATGCACTATTTTAACATTTCAGTTCATTTGTTGACTCTGCATTGACAGGATGTTTGAGGAACAAAGATGGGCTTATTCCACCATCACTTTGCTGAAGCACCAGAAAAAGAGTACAACCAGAGTATGAGGGTCTCTGGACATTCACTTCTCACCATAAAAAATGAGTATTTGGGCCTAAGAGAAGGAAATCTAGGCCCTCGGCAATGCTGACAGAGGATAACAAAGCCCTGCTGGGAAGCACAGCTAGGAGCTGGCATGCAGCTTTGTGGGACAGGACAGACGAGTGCCCTGCTCAAGGTCAGGGCAGCTTCTTTGTCCTGAGCCACTGTCTGACACCTCTCCCTGTGCAGGCAAAGAAGTGTCATCAGAGTTTAATTGCCAGCTGCTTCCAAAAATTCTTTCAAACTGAGGGAAAAAGCATCTCTCATCATTATAGACAACTTTCTCCAACTCAGCTTTTCCCTCCTAAGGAGAGCCTCAGTTTTCTTGGAGGGTACATGACACTCCTTAAAAACCGCCTGAAAGGGAAAAACAGGACTACAGTTCAGAGAGTGACAGAGGTGCCAGCTCTGAGAAAGCCCATTAGCACTACCGACTGCATTAGCTGGGCGCATTTGTGATGCTGACAGGCTGTGCTGCTCATCTGCAAAGATACAGAAACAAAGCTACCACCAGCCGGGGAATCCTCACAGGACAGCTGAGGAGACAAGGGGAAGGAGGAGGATAGCCTGGTTTTCCTATTGTGCCTGCCTTTGGATGTAGAAATCCAAGTGCTGAGCAAACCTGGCAAATGTCCAAGTTTCACTTTTCTTGTCATGGATTCATCCTTGTTCTGAGGTTGTAAGCGCCTGAGAGAATCGCTTGTCCATCTTCTCCTGGTTACGGAATTCAAGTTTTCCAAAATTCCTTCCATGTGAATACCACAAATGCAGTAAATCTTATTTGATGGAGCACTGTGGTGTTTTTCAACTATGACACACTGGCAGGTAACACCACCTCTAATCTGTTTTGTTGCTGAAAGTTCAGGCACACCGTTGCATTTGGGATTACACAGGATCAACACAGCAGGATGCCTAAGACAATGACCCCAGAATCCCTGCTGGCCCAACTTCCCTGCAGATGGTAAGTACACTCTTCCCATCTTAAGGCTGATTAACAGAGAGGTAACTACTACTGCTGGCTTATCCAAGAAGAAAAATGTAGTCACACAAGCAGATATGCATTACATTCAGCTTGGTCTGCATGCTGCCCTTGCAGATGCCATGGCTGCACAGCTATGAAACCATCCTCTTCCTCCTCCAGCCATCCCCAGGAATACGACTGCACTGGCATTTTTCATCAATGGCTGGTACACAGAAAGCTAGCACATCATTTCAAGCAGGGGCCAATAAATCTCATCTTTTTTTTTTCCTCCACTTTGCTTTAGACATGTCACTATGTCAGAAAGTTTCTCATAAATATTCAGGAGAATTTACTAATGCCAGAGCACCAAGGCTACACACTCCCACTGCAAAAACAGTTTCTATTACTAGAGCAAGTACAGCTTTTTGCCTCAAGAGAAGTGGAAATTGACAACAAATGTGGTTTTTAACACTGCTTGCTAGAGAGAGGCACAAGTTACACACTAATAATGTGTATAACAGTTACATATTTGCTCTTGCCATTATTGCTTTGAGAGCTACATTTTGCTGCATCATCGCTACTCAGAAAAGCAATTTTTGAACCTGTACTGCTTAGTCACACATGCAAGCAAACATTTTGCAGAGAAGTCTCCTGCCTATCAGGATGCCCTGGGTTAGGTGGGAGACTCGTTCCCACACCGCTTCAGCAGTTACTGAGGAACTTAACAACATTTACTGCTCTGGGAGGTGCAAGGGGTATAGAGAAAGAAGGAACCCCTTGTATGAAAGTCTCTTGCTAAGTGTAGCATCAGCATGCAAAGTGCAACAAATTAAAATAAGCATCATAACTCTGATGACATTCCCACCATCTGCTGTGAGAAACCCATGTGAGTAAGAAACGACCAACTGTAAGAATCCAAAGCTGTCCAATACTGAACTTAATTGCACAATTTCTTTCTAATCAGCCAGGATATAATACCTGGATATAATGATTTGGTCTTGAACTACGAATTGGAGGACACATCCCAACTCAGTGCAGTGCTTGCACACAGAAGCTTTAAATAATAAGGGATGGGTTGGGGTTAGCTGGCTTTGGTTTGTTTTTTTTTTTTAACACTTCACATTTAGGACTTGGACTAATGTATTTTCTCCCTATATGAGGCCTTGAAAAGATTTCTTAACCTCATTAACTCCTCAAGACTTGTGTCTTGGTGGAGAGAACTCCTTAAAAGGTATGAAAGGGACATTAGGTAAAACAGTGTTTTTCAGAAAGGCTTAAAATAATTGTCCATGTTTGTATTAAGGAGTTTGTAAATCACTTTTACTACTTTATCTGTTTTCTCAGTTGTTGAGCAACAGATGCATATAAGAGGGAAACAGAGAACATGACTATTTGCAAAATATCACCAAGTGTATGAAACAAACAAATTTGAAAATAGCATTTTGCTTTCTCCTAAATTCAGAGTACATAAATGGTACAAGTTGCGTCTTTAATCTGCTGCTACTATAATTTCAGAGAGAAATCCCATCATTCAAACCTGGTTGCATCTGTCCCAGTATGAAAATGCTCCTTGTACAGCACTGGCTGGACCAAGTACATCAAGCTCAGGTAATTATCCAGCACATCAACCAGCAAATGCTTTCCTGCACGTTTCAAGAGCAGCTTTTGCATCATGCTTTCTCCTTATCAGCTATCCTATGCTAAGGAAGTGTCCTGCACTGCAAAAGGTCTGACAGCCCTTGTGGGGTGGGGCTGATGTGCATGCAGGACATGTGGAAGCACACCTGTTTTGTAGCCTGCCTTTGGTTGCCCAAGCCCTGACACAGCCTCTGGTGTGCTGAATCAGGGCTGACTCAGAGGAAGAATGTAAAGTACTGAATCACCTCTACCACATCCTGCAGCACCTGGGAGTTTCTCTGGAGTCTCACAACTGGTATTACCAGGCTTTAAAGCTTTCACTGGAAATAGAATACAATATAGAGTGGCTAAATGCCAATAGTGAGCTTTTAAAAGGTTTCTGACAGAAACCTGAGGAAGAGAACAAAAAATTCACTCAGTGCTGGCCAAAACCCCAAAAACATCTGTCTTGCACCTGAAGATGACACAAGCAAACTCAGTAGGAAGCAACTGCAACTACTAAGATGAGTCAATGAGTATGCTGAGTGAACTCCCTAACTAGACTTTCAGATGCTAAGGCCCTTAGTGAAAAATCCTCTTCATCCATACTACACAGAGGCCACATTCTCTGAGCTAGCTGTTTCTTTTCTTTCTAGGCATCACAACTCATGCATGAACTCAGTGTTAATTTCAGGATGGCTGAGAGCACAGAAATTAGGTGCAAACCAATCCACAAGGATTGCTAAAAAACAGGTTGAGATAATGACTTTTTTTTTTTAATAGTGAAAGTCTGAGTGAGAAGGACCAACAAATTAAGCAATCATATGCAGGTTTGAGTGCCTTGGGTTGGGATTTGGGTTGGTGACCACAGCTAGTACTCAAATGATCACCAAGACCAAGGTTCAGGTGATACTGAAACAATCCCTTCCTCCCCGTTCACTTTGTGGGCCGAGGTGGGCTGTGAGCCTCAGCAGAGGGAAGGTGCCTGGGCAGCATGAGCGAGGGTGGAGAGGGAAGGAAGCAGGCAGTTGCACGTTCTCACCTGAGGCTGCTGTAGCATTTGTAGGGGTTGAAGCAGCTGCTTGGTTCCGGGCATGAGCAGGGATGAGGATCGAAGCCAGAGTTGGGTTACTTGACAGTTCTGGAGGGGAGGTGGAACAAGAGAGTTAGCTCATCATCCACAAAGTGCATCATCAGCTCCTAGGGGTTCCCCCTGTAATGGCACCTCAGGTGAAACACATGCCCTTACAGCCCAAGGTCACATTACATTTTCTTCTTTGCCAGCCAGCGAGAGGAAACCACAGTAATATTTAGCATGGCAGTCTCCAGAGCAAGACTGCCAAAACTACAGATAGTGGTGCAAAGGAGTAATTTCCTAGAGAAAGACAGTGGCTTGGGAATGAGCAAAGAACCAGCCAAGCCTGTACCTTGTCAATGGCCTGATAATGCTGCTTCCTTCTGAGCACTGGAGAAGGATCCCCTTCTTCACAAGCCCACCTGCAATCAGTCCCAGGGAGAAGGCTGATAACTGTGGTGCTGCTTTGGGCACAGGTTCAGCAAGCAAGCACCTGCAACAGTTGCTCCAAGAGCTTCAGGGATTAGTTCTTTGGCTTACTCAAGCATCATTTTTTCTCAATGACCCAGGAACCCAAGACCAATCTTTCACACCAGTCTCCTTGAACGAGGCCAAGAAGAGGTAACGTATCCCTTAAAAGGACAGGGAAAGGCAAAGGGAATTGGTCAGCTGGGTAATTTAAATGGACAACAAAATGATACAATCATTGTGGATGAAGATAGGAACCAGGGAAAAAATAGTCATGTCTTTTAGGTTCCAAATATAATATAACTTCAGAATGTTTATTAGATAGAATGAGAAACTGGCATCTTACAGCCACAACTGTGAGAGGATTAAGGGCAACACATTGCCAACAAATGACAATCTTCTGGCATCCTCTCAAGAGAATCTAGTGCCTCACAGAAGGCGGGACTGAGCTGAGACAAGACAGGTCCTGTTTGTTTCAGAAACAGGAGTGACTGGCTGTCTCCTGAGAAAGCAACATCCAGTAAAAAGGATGTGAACAGTCACCTCAGGGAAGGAGACTGATGACTTTTGGAGCTCCAAGAGGTCATCTGGAGGAGAAATAAGAGAATAGACAGATCTTCACACAAGACCTCCAGAGAGCACAGGCTGTACAGAAACCCAGCCAAATCGTGGCATGGGTTCAGTAAGGGGGTTTTGGACACAGTCTCAAATTATTTGGGCTCATTTTTAAGAGGCTATTGCTTTTCTTTAATGCTAGCTTTAAACTCAGGGCCTAAAGGGAGCAGCAATCCACTGGCTGATTTTTTTTCCTCTGCTGTTACATTATGTTTCATTACTGCTGGGAGGGTGAGGGGCAGAAGACTCCCCTGATTACAGAGCTCTTATTATTACACATTTTGAGACTGTGTTTCAGCACTTACTAATGCAAACAGGTTGCTACACAACCTGCAACCCATCTAATCTATCTTGTAATACTCCATTCAGGTCTAAGCAGACCTAGCTAGTCCTTATAGAAAGCCTCAGTATTCACAGCACTTGTACAAATACAAGATCCTCAATACATACAGGAGTAATTCAGAATTCATATATTCATATTGTTAATGCAGAATTTGTGAATCTCCATTTAAAATGAAAATATAAACTGAAGAAACATGAATCCTGAAGTGTCAAACTGCAACACCGGTTGTAAACCTATACTTCAATACTATCTTGGGTATTAGCTGGTTTGTGCTATGAAAATGTTGCTCCCTTAATATTTTTTCCAAAGCTGTTTCTCAAATCTGTTATTACTGGGAACCCACTCTTAAAGTTGCTCTTTTGAAAGTTTCTATCACCCCTGCATTATTTTCTGCTCATCACTCAAAACAATGCGGGTTGTGATCCAAACAAAAGCAGAACTAAAACAAGGAAACCCCATGACACTTGCTACTTTCTGCTGCTGCACAGTACCTCGAGGTGCAGCTACAGACTGTCAAGTGTCGCTGTAGCCCAAGAACCAGTTATCAGACAGAACAACACCCTTGCAACCCCCTTCTCATTCCTCCCTCATCTAATATTGTGAAAACATATCCTTTTGTACTGCAGCAATAATAATGGCTTTTTGTTGTGTTTAATGCAAGTGAAACCATTTCTCTGAAGCCACCTTAAGGAACTTTCATAGAGACTAGAAGACTTGACCTTGTTCCCTTCTCAAACCTCACATTATCTTTCTTGGTATGAAGTTTCTTAAATTCAGTATACTCCGGATGTCTTCAACTTTAAGAGGAGCAGGCCAATTCAGAGGAGATAAAAACAAAGTAAAGTGTATTCTCTTGGTTGAAGTTCAATAGCAGCTTTGCTTGAGAACTCGTTTGAATTTTTGCTATAATGCATTTTTGCATCCATCCCATATGTAAGAATGAGACATGGCAATACTTTGGAGAACGCTTGACCTGTGATTTTCTTCAGTTTACAAAATACTGAGAATCTCTGCCCTTAGTGATTTCCCCTACAGTATTTGGGCAGGGTGTTCAACTGAAGCCTCGTTATGGAAACCAAATGTGCAACTCAAGGCTGGGTTAATTGCAACCAATACAGCTGCAAGAAGCTACTGTGGTCAAGGCAATCTAGGCAAAGTTTTCAATATCATGATGTGAACAGAGCAACTATCACAATTCATTTATGAGACCCATCCACATCAGCTAGGAGAACACCTTTGGCTTTCTGCTGATCAAATAATACCATTTGCAGTCACTTAACATATCCAAGAAGGAGCACAAATAATTAAAATGTCCAGTTTTACTAGAAGATGAGATAACCTTCACACCCTAAACACAAGAAAATGCCTGGTGTTGGGAAACAGTGCAGTGCTCTTTTTCAGTAATACTATACTTGATATATCAAAACTACAAGAATTCCATGGAAAAATTATTCTTCTGCTGTTTNTTTTTTTTTTTTTTTGGTCACAATAACAAACTTTCCATTATATATACACTTAAACATATACATTTATCTCTCTAAATAAAAAAAAATTAAAGCTCACAGGGTAGGGTCATTAAAAATATAAACAAACAAAAATCTCAATGCACTCCCCCTTCAATAAAAAAGTATTTTACCTTCGAGAAGTGTGACAACCATGCTCTCTTCAACAGATTCAATCTCTAAGATAAACACCCACATGCCCCACAACTACAGCTGGCTGCTGAAGACCATGATCGTGATCTTCCATATACCATCACTGCTTGTTTTCTAGACTCTGAGCAGCATCAATGCTCAGGTCAGCAGATTTGGTATGATGTTTAATTTTTTTTTAAAAATCAATCCAATGCCTTAATAGTCAGATTTATCTTGCCATTTCTAACAGTTTTGCCTTCAAGCCCTCTGCAGTCACCTCCTACTTCTTGAGTTTCAGGCAACTGGATACAGCCAAATCAAACACTTCCAGAACTTAATACTGCCTGTTGAAAACAAAGGCTATTTAAAACAAAATTGTCTTTCATTACTTTTCAAATTACCACAGATGACTTAACATGACTCATTATCCATCTAATGATCTGATATGTTTCCCAGTTGGGATTTCTGCTCTGGAGCAGCTAATTTGATGGAACCTTGCACAATAAAGATCAGAGAACAAGGACTGAACAGTAGCCACTGGAGGAGCAAAAGCTTCTTGTATATCTTGAGCTCATAGTCAGGGCTGCAGTACATTTATCAACTACAGAGTTCTTCAAATCACTGCACTAAGAAATGTATTTAGGTATTTAAAAACAACTCCACTTTGGGTTTTCTGAGTTTGACTAGTCAGCTGCAACAGAGCTTGTTTGGAAATGCATTAATGATCAACCTGTGTCCTGCCTTCCCCTTATAAATGGTAAAACTGGCACCTGTAGATGACAGACAGAAATTTGACTTTTTTTATTTTAAGGAAATTGCTCCACAGGAACTGTTTTCTTACCATTCTCTGTGTGAGAGAGAGGGCATATAAACTCCTTAGAATGGCAAAAGAGGAACTTTAAATTTGCTTGAGCATTAGGCTCAGCTTCCATACTACCTGAGGTGAAACAGGGACACACTCCCAATATATAGATCTGTTTTTCCCCTAAGAAAAATATTTTTAATTGACTCACTATAGAGCTTTCCAGCACTTATTAAAAACCTTGTTTTCATGTAGTAGATAAGTTCAATCTTAATCATGAAACATCATGAAACAATTACTAAATACTTTCAAAAAGAATAGGGGTGAAGCTGTATTAAGATACTGGGATCAAAACTATTTTAGCTACTGAATTTGGCCTTAGAGGGGCAAAACAAAAGGCAATCCAGGAGTACAAGGAAGCACTTGTAACCTAACGATTAAATTTCTAACAACAGATGCAGAAATCAGCACAGAGGACATGATGTGCAAGCACAAGCTATTTACTTGACCACTTTGATGGGTTTTTGCTTCATAAAATGGCCTTTATTTTTTTAAACAAAATGTCTCCACAAGTTGAGGGAGACAGCTGTTTCACATTTTTTCAGAGGGCCAGAGCATGCGCTACAGTTTGAAAAATGACACTGACGCTAACTGGGCCAAAAGGTGTTTTAGACTTTCAATAGAAAATGCATACAGAACTATTCTTGCTCAAAGGGTGAGAGATGGCAGCTAATCATTTAAAGAAAAACAACAGAAAAGGTGCTCCAAAATTCATTACTAGCATATTTGTGTGCCATACGTCTCACATGTTCTGTCTTGGCAGGCAAAACTATTCTGGGGGATATCAGACTTACATTTCTAACTTCTGTAGAAAAAAAATAGATGAATGGTTTTAAAATCTGATACCAGCCTGGCTTCAAATAAGAAAGTAGTTGTACATTTATTTTTACACTTTCTAAATGACTGAGTCAGTGTAATGCCAGATGAACTGTACAGCATATAAAATCTGGAAAATAAACCATCTTTATTTATCTTGCATTCAGAACCAAAATGGGCAGCAACACTACAAAGCTCCCTTCCAAACTTAACATGCATTACTACTTGGCTACAGTGTTTCAGGTGTGAAGAAGCAGGACCATCTCCAAACGATATTCTAAACTGGTATTTCACACAAAGCCATCAGCCCATCAGCCCAGTTGTAGACTGACCTATTCATACTCACACTCACACTCTGCAGACACATTCTATATGCATGCAATCCTTCCTGATGCAATCCAGTAACAACCACCCTCAGTACCGAAGCAAAACTGAATTGGAAGAATCAAGACTCTGAAAATCCTGTAACTCCAAGACCCTTTCCTCTCTTTTTGAAATGGACAGCTGGTTATGCAACTACTTAATAAACTGGGGCTACCTTGAGTGGTGAAATTGAAGAGTGCAGGTTTATCTCTCCCGTTTGGTAACTTGACATTTGGGTCCCGTAGTTCATCAAAGAAAGAGTGCGCGCAGGCCTCCAGGGGAGTCAGGCGGGCAGTGGGGGTATACTCCAGCAGGCGGCTACATAGCGCAATTGCTTCGGGGGGAGTGCGGGGCCGGAAGACCTGCAGGGACAAGAAGAAAACAAGCAAGGAGAAACAGGTTGTCTGGCTAGGTCTCATCTCTTTGTTGACCAGAAGCAAGTCAGAGCAATTAAACCTCTCATTGCCCAGCAAGCTGGAACAAACACTTTGTGCTAATCAAAGTCCTGCAATAAGTGTGGGAAAATCCATTCCAGGGTTTTGAGAAAGGGTTAATTGCAACGCCTTGCACTAGAGTGAAGGTGCAATGCCAGCAAGAGACTTCATGAGAGTGTACTCAGAAAAACAACTTTGAGAATGAAGGGGAAACTCATTCAAAAATTGTGACAAACACACAGGTGCTACCAGCCATGCATATGGGGTGGAGTGAAGGTGGGGAAGAAGGTTCAAATGAACAAGATTCACTGGATGTAAAAATATAATACAGCTCGCTACGGTTTTGGGTTGGGGTTTTTCCGGCTAGCGAAGGAAGTTTTACTAACAAGGACTTTTGCAGGCAGGCAGTCAGACTGTTGCTATGGAGGTTGCTGTTCAGCTTTGGAGAAAAACAAGGAAAGCACGGGTGGGGTGCAGGAAATGTCTAGCTCCAGTTTACAAGTTACTCCTTCTGTGACCTTATTCTGGCAAGCTACTCCTATAAGTTTATAGGGATAATTCCTGCACATTTGGTATTTATAAGGACAACTGAAAATTGTGTCAAGAAAACCAATTATTTTAGTCTAACAGATTTTTACTTTGAGTAATTACAAAAAGTAGTTATTCACTTCAGCTTTGTTTTAAACCTCTAAGAATAGTTCTACCCACTGCTAACCACACTCTCCTTCCTCATTCCATTACAAGTAAAATAGGAGCTAATCATGTATATGACTTGGATGGCCTCCTCAAGCATTTGTCTCTTGCGGTGTGTGTTGCAGGTAAAATGAAGTCTGGGGTAAAGGGAGTAGGGCATGAGTTTAAAGTTCTGATGCCAGCAATTTTGGTAAAAACTGAAGTAATCCAAAATGCCTTTGCACCAGTGCAGGTGAACTCAAGCCACACAACACCAAGGAGAAAAAAAATTAAATCAGTGAATGACATTCTAGTTAATCACAGACAAGAAACTTGCACAGCCATTCCTTTAGGAGGTTTTAAACCAGGCATATATGCTCTCTGGAATGAGAATAAAACACAAAAGCCAAGTTTTACAGGGACTGAAATTTCCCGCCCTTTGTACCCAGCTGGGCCAGTAGCGCTGGGTTTGCTGCAGTGTGTGCTGTGCTAAGTCATGTGGCAAGGAATCCTGACTAAGGAAGTCAAGGAGCCATGTACAAGAAGACCTAACTTTATTCCTACTACCAGATTATTGCAAAACAAACTGCATGAAGTTTTCACACGAGGCCTACCATGACAAAATGAGGTTAAAACTGCTGGCAAAGAGCCTGTACTGACCACTGTGTTACCACTGCAGGGCCACCTGAAGAGGCAGCAGAAGCTGCTTTGCACCCGCTGCCCATGGAGCTTGGATTGTTGACCACAGCACACAGTGGATGCAATTATTACTCTCAAGTCACAGCCTGACCAGAACAAAATCCAAAACTGTCTCCAGTTAAAAAGGAAAAACCTTCTAGCTTCCCCCCACCTCCCCATGGTAAGCAGCACAAATGTGTATGTCTTGAGGTAAACCCACAGCAATGAAGTTGTTCTGTATTTAATGTGAGGTAAAATTACTGAGGTGTCCCTCATGCACCTTCACAGTGATATTTTAACAAGTTTGATTTATCATAGCTTGAAACTTCAGTACTTCACTCTTAGCTGTGTTTTTCTCCTCAGTACAGTTCACATATAAGCCACTATACAGATTTTAAAAAGAAAACAATTTTATTTTCTTAAGGTAAAGATGACAAGCCCTTATATTGAGAAAATTAGTAGGCAGACAGTCACAAATCCAATATAGGTAAAAGGAATATTTTCTTGTCCACTAAAACTCCTCCTTTTCAAGTCCTTGCAACCCTAACATGTTTCCTAAACCCTGTTATGAACTGCTCAGCCTACCTTTGGATCTGGAATTGGCCATTTGGGGTAGGCAGTTCCCAAAGTCTGCCCTAACTGCTAGAAACCAGGAAGGGGAAAAAAATATAGATACCAGGAGGCCTCACATGGCCTTCTCCTGCAACAAGTGGTGACTAACACATGAAGCAAGTTACAGGTCTGTGCCCATCTCATCTCTATCAGCCTGTGTTACATTCGCCTGGCTGCTGCCTCAAGGATGCAGTTTGAACTCAATTATTCCACTTCCAGCATTTCTCTCCTTTTTTTTCAAGGCTAGGCCTAGTAATTTGAAAAAATGTTTAAGTACATACCCGTACTCCTGAGGTGAAATGTCCTGTTCCTGACGAGTCCTAAAGATGATAATGCAGTGAAATAATCCAAACAGGGGGAGTCAATCCAAAAGAGAATAGTCCAGCAAGGAAAAATATAGCCAATATTATAAGAAATCCATGGTGTGGGGGACATAGTAAATGTTTACACAATTAGAAACTTTATACATCAGTCTCCATAGCAGCAAGTCCAACTTCACCACAGTGTATGCCAAAAAATCGATTGTGCAATGGTGAGGCATAGTATAGAACCATTTCTATATGAAATTTATGTTCCAATGCCAGTGCATTTACTAAAAAAATAAAAAAAAAATTGAAATCAAAACTCTAACTTGAACTAAAAGGGTAATTGAAATTCCCATAATAAAGAATTTTCAGTCCTCAGTCCTGGATAGAAACATCCACAGAACCAAGTGACCAGATTAGTCTGTATCCATAGATGCATCCCACTTGTAAATCTGTCTCAGATACACAATGTAAACTTTTGGAATATTTTTGGGTTTTTCTCAAAAAACCCCAAATCCCTAGCAATTTGCAATTTGTGCTGAAGACAAAATGAAAATCTGAGATCTATACTTTGAATTTGGATACTTTTAATTTATATGCACTACAAGTACCTCAGGCCGCCGCGGATTATTCTCCATTTTGGATTGACATCCCCCTCCACTGGATTTTGTTTTGCTGGCATTATCTCTTTAGGATTCTTCAGGAACTGGACGTACCACACCTCAGGAGTGCAGGTATGGACTGAATTTCTCTCTATTGTGGATTTATTCCCCCTCATACCCGTCACACCCGTTACTTAAGAAATTTTTTTCTCCTCAATTTGTCCCCTCTCACCTCCCTTTTGAATAATTCCCTAAGAAATAAAAGCAAAGCCCTCTATGATTTTTTAGCTCTTCCCATTCAGCAAAGTTCCCCCACTGAGAACTACACGAGCAGCTGCCGCCCATGGCAATGGCTACGCCAGCACTTCCATGCCACAGGGTACTGATGCCAAGGCAGTGCTGGGCTGATGCTCCATGGTGGGAAGGGGCAAGAGGATGAATAGACAGTGAGACTTGTGAGACATAAAGCCCATCGTACATATGTATCAGCAGGAGTTTAAAGTCTCAGTAGTTCTCAGTGAGGGAATCAATTTAGTAAATAATCCGCGGATTATTTTTAGTCTGCGGACTAAAATTTAGTGCACGGACTAAAATCCGGCCCATCGGAGCAAAGTCTGTCTTGGTCTAAAATACATTTGGGTGAAAGCAAAAGAAAAGGGAAAAAAAAGAATAAAAAAGGATAGGAAAAAGAAAAAAAGAGGAAGGAAAAAAAAAAAAGAAAGAAAAAAAGCTAAGTGCACAAAGTGTTTGGGTAGACTAACATTTAGTATGCAGACTAAATACAGCCGGGCAAAAGGCACAGCAAGTCCACAAACAAAATAGAAAACAAAAATAAAACACTGACAGGAACTTTTAAAGCAATCAAATACTACCCCACCGGCGCAGCAATTCATTTTTCTAAAATGAAACAAGACCTTCTGTAAGGCTATTTGTCCACAGGAGGGACTGAGGGCTCAAGTTTTCATTTTAAAAAATGAACCTGTTTTGGAGATAAATAAATGCAAAAAAAAAAGAAAAAAAAAGCTCTACATACAATATTCTTCAAGAAAAATTTGCACTTGAATAACTCAAAACCTCTTGTTTCTGCAATTTCAGGCTGAGACCCAGGTTGCTGTTTTTTTTCTTTGGGTTTTATTTTGGATGAATTACGAAAATCTCTGGATGATCATGTCAAATGGAGATGCTCATCCAAACTCATCCAAAGCCACAGCTTTTGGTGCTTTTGTTGGTTTTTCCCACCCCATTTCAGATCCCAATAAATCTATACCTCACCAAAAAGCTGAGAGACCAGTGTGAGTTTTTTCTTTGATCAGGCATGCTAGTGATGCTCAAATAGTGACAGACCACAACAGCAAGTCAGCAAGGCCTGACACACTCTCTTTCTGAAGTTGAACTGCTATAAATGCACATTTTTTAATATTACTCCCCTTTCATTTTTCTGGAACTACCATCTTCTTCAACATTTCAGGCTTAAATAGCCCTGGTGCACTACACAGCTCTCATCCCCAAGAGACTTCAATTCAGATGAAGGCTTTGTGCACTAGCAGTGCAGAGCAGTCACATTTTTTCTTACTAATTTGAAATAGTTCCTACCAGTGTAGTGGAGTTTACCCCCCTTCTGAATTTTATTTTTCTGCACATATGGAAAGATGAAAGAAAAAGGATGGGAAAGCACAGAATTCTCCTATTTCACTCCATTCACATCAGCATTCAGCTCTCAAATAAAACCACATGGGGCAAGAGCTAAGTATTGTTTTAACAGAATGGTTGCTCTGACTTTCAATTCAATGACATTCCTCAAACAAACTTTCCATGCACAACACGAGCTCCATCATCTTGGCATAATTAAGCCCCACAGCCAAAGCTTCACAATGTGACACCAAGGTGCATTTCTAGCCAGTGTGTATTAAAAGACATGATTCCATGCCATCAACCACTGTGCATTTTGCATGCAGATTGTGAATACTGCCTTGTAGCATGCTGTGCTACATCAAGTCACATTAGGAAAATGACATCTGCTGCTAATGCAGCAGGTTTGTGACACCACGGTTAAAAATTTCCTCACTAGCTTCAGACTCACATGCTTTGCCAAGAACCACCCACACCACCAATTCAAGGCTGACAGTCTGTGCACATCCTTTTGGTTTGTAAGCATGTTTTGTATTGCACATGAGCATTTAGCTAAGAGGGAAAGCTCCTTCCTTCAACCAAAAGCTTGTACTGTTTACAAGCCAAGTGATCAGTGTAGAACACAACCCTAAAATCAACTTTTAAGAAATGCCATCATACAATACAATTACTAAGAAGCAGCATTTTGATCACCCAAGCCAATAAAGCTCATGAGAAACACAACACATTCACAAAAGGAGAGGGAAGAGACACACACAAGACAGCAATGTATGCACTGATTTCCACCTGACACAAAAAACACCAAGGCTGCATCTGAAGCTCTTGGGACGAGTCTTGTTCCAAATGCCTGAGAAATTTCAGCATGGGATTTCTGAAATATGCCATTTGGCTATTTTGAAGGGTGTAAAACTCATGTGATATAAAACGGGGGTTAAAAAGTGTCCACAAAAGAGGCAGTGGTGTTGGGAGATATTTTAAATATATATAAGCCCCCCAACTTCTTTCTCCAATTAAATCCTTCTATGTTTTTTCTAAAAGCACCTCAGAAATAGTAAACACCTGATTAGTCAAGAATTCCTGTCTGATGGCACTTAGACAGGAGAAAATTAAGTAAAGCAAATGAAGAAGGGTTAAGTGGCTTACAAATGAGCCAATACAAAACTGGGAACAGGTCCAGGAACCTGTCTTGAAAGCTACTTCTTGTTGAGACCACACACTTTTTACTGGGCTCCTTCCATTGAGGATCCTGTGGAAACAGAACGAGCTCATATTTATTACCCAGTGCATGTGCACTGCTTCTCTCAAGCTCCAAAGAAAAGCAACAAAGCTAAGAGGAGCAATACAGCTCCCCTTCTTCTGAGAGAGAACCCCCAAAAATGTACCTCAGTGCTCTCAACCTCACTGGGACAGCTGCTATGAACAACCTAGACAGATGTGTTGCAGTGGAATGGCTAAACAGATGGTACACTGCAGAAAATACGTTAAACTTAGCATTTAAATTCCATAGTTGCACTAATCGAAATCCTTTCTTAATGTTGCATTAGTGTTCACTCCTTTACTGTTAAGGTAGTACCTTCTTTACTGCATATTAATTGGGCAGAGGCAGGGCAATTTAGCACCCAGCAAACCTGGCTTTTTTTCTCACCCATAAAAGAGAAGAGATTTAACCTGTCAAAAATCATTGCTGCTACCAAAGGAGCTGTCAAATATGAACTTGCCAGAAAAACTTTTTTTTTAAATTAAAGTTAGTCTCCAGCAGAGCTGTTTTCACTCTTTGCCTGTAAAGTCATTACACATCAAGTGAAAAGTAGAGCTGTACTGTTTAGAAAGAGGTCAGGGCACAGTTTCACAACAGGCATAAATCAAATCCAGTTCATGCTGGAAATAAGAGTTCTGCCTTTTTGGACATGCAGGTCTGCCCTGGTCCCTTGTCCCAAAATCTGCAGTCTGGGCATAATGGTCAGTCAGGTAAAGGATATTGATCCAAATCCTGAACATGTGTTATTCAAGAGGTTTTTATTACCATACAAAGCATAATGCATTTCAGGAATATGCAGGTGGGAGGTAGAGAACTGACCCGACTCCATGATGAACATAATGCTAATTATGGAACTGCAACCAAAGAAACATCTCATCCTCATCACTGTATCTTTGTTCCTCTACAAAAGAACAGACTTAAATCGCAGAAAAAAGAGTTCACATTATCATCTTTCGTCTAAATCCAAGTCCACTTACAAGATTTCTGAGTTTTCGCTTTCTTTTGTCATCAGTTATAATTAGAAGTGACAAAATGAGCTGTCTGTTTTTTTATTTTACTGTTTTGTATTCTTCCTTGCACCTACAGTATAAGCAGTCACTTTGGAAGCATTACAAGCAAAACAATCTGCTTTAAAACTAGACAACAGGAAGGAGAGCAGGAGTAGGACAGGATGAAGACATAAAACCAGTTCTGGAGGGTGGAAAAATGTTAATGAGAGAGACCAGGCTCTATATCCCAATCCCAGAGTGTGGGGGATTGTCTGCTACAAGCACTGACTTATTCAACATTCAAGGTAAAGTGATTAGTATGGAAAAACATACATACAGAGCACACATGTACACAAGAGGATATCAAGATTTAAATATTAGGCAAGTATTTTATAGCATTAGCAGAAATTACTTCATAATATAGGTGGAAATATGAATTCTAAAATCAATAGCCAATGCTACTCTTTAGCACAACCAAATGTGGTTTTTGGACAACTTCAGCTGCAGCCAGAATTGGCCAATAGTTTTGGAAAAGTGCCAGAAGGGAAGAGTTGGAGTCTGAAGTTTCATCTTAGATATTGTTTTCCTATGCTTATAACCATTTGGCTTAAAGACATGGACAAAAAACCACCCTGAACAGTGCAAATAATGAAAAAGCCCCTAAAACAAAAAGGAAGTGCTTACAAAGTTGGGAGGGATCTTGCCTGAATCTCCCACAAGTTTATTGTGAAGGCAGAGCAATGCAGAGAAAAGTTCTCTGTATTTATCCACAAGAGTGCACAAGAGTGGGGCAGAGATGCTCAAAACTAATCTAAACATGACAGTTTTTCTCCCTGTCTTTTTCCAACTGAACACTGACTTGGAAATTATTATTCAGGCAGCAGCTAAGTATAGATTTGGGAATGGTGAATAAAGCCATACTCTTGAGTACACTCAAATTTATCTCACCAAAAGTATATTAAAAAAATGCCTGCATGTTTGAAAAATCTTGCAAGTACTTTCAGAACAGGAGAAACAAAGGCAACCAAACCACAGCACACTGAACAGACTCACTGTCCATTTTTAAGAGCTGCCTACAGTAAAAACTGCTTCCATGTCTATACAATGGAAACAAGGAAAGGTTAGGATTAAGTAAAGAAAACTGCCTTTGCTGTTACGACTTATATTGTTCAGCCATCACAAAGCATGGACATCTATATGCATACATATCTTCCATTATCCTGACATTATACTGGCAAACATGTGTCAGTATCCTTGTGTGGGGAAAATAAAAAAATCCAAGCGAGTTATTTTCCTCACACAGAGAGGGTTTAAACTACATAATTCTATTACATTTACTACAATCCTAATCAGATCCTTTACTAGCTAGATGAGAGAGGAAAGGCAGGCTGTCACAGTTGAACATTTTATATATTTCTGGAAGCTATCAAAACACTGCTTTTGTTTTTCATTACCCCAGGGATCTGAGACCTGAAGGTAGCATCTGAGTAATGCCAGGATAAAGGGCAGCCGTAATTGGGCCACGGTAAGCAACACCCATCTTCCACAAGCTTATGAAGAATGTCTTTAGACCTTTTGTTGGCTGTCCCACTGTCCCTGCTCCCTTCCAAAAGATTCACACGAAATCACCAAAGTTGAACTTAACAGCCCTGTGATTTGTAGTCTTGCACTTTATCCTGGCTTTCCTCCTTGGCTTTGTATGGTTATATGTTAACCATATAAAGAGTTACATGGTTTAGATGAAGCTTAGTCAGAAGAACAGAAACAAGCATAAGAATTAGTGGCACAGATCAGACTGCACTTCTGAGAAGAAAGAAGGCTCAAGGAGTTGAAGTGGCTGAAAGACACAAAAGCAAAGATATGACCCAGTAAGAACAATAGCAGCAAATCTCTAGAAAGGGTAGTAACTTTTATTTCATGAGCTGACACCATTGGAAGAAATGGACTGGCTTTCCAGCCCAAGATATACCTAAAGAAATGATTGTGTTTAAAAGCCTTCCTATTCTTTTCTGACTGTTGTAAGTCAGCCATATTCACACACCTGCAAAACACTGCTTCTCTTATAACAGGATGCTACTTCACAGACCAAGGCAGACAAGCTGTAGGATGCACCTCCATGAATACAAAATATTCTGTACGAAGCAAAAATAAAGGGAGGTTTGGATGAAAATAACATTTAAGTTACTAAACACACTGGTATTCTAAAAAGATCCTCCCTTGCCGAAGCACCAAAATGTCCTGGATTCCTCCTGTTGAGGCTGGGGTTGTAGGCATAGGAGACAGAGGAAAAGAAGAGAGAAGCTCTGTTTCTGAAGAACGGTTTGAGAGATTCCTGGAAAGTTCAGATTTTCTTTTCTTTTGCTAGCCAGGGACAGGTTGAGCTTCCATCATCAGGAACCTCATGCATGTAAACTGGTATAAAAACACACACATGCTCAGCCAACACAAAACTGTATGGGAGATGAGAGAGAGGCCTCTAAGTTTTATAATGGGAGACTCCGACTCTTAAGTTACAAATTTACTTCAATCTCAAATTGTCGACAAATTGAAAAGTCAGTCTGAGAACTGTTTGCACTGCAAACATTGCTGCATAATATTGCTGCAGAAAAATAGAAAAATTCTTTTTAGAGTGTTAGTTAGACTTCTCATAATTTAAGAAGGAAGTTATCAATACTTTATTAGGATAATACCAACTCATTTCTACTGAAAAGCTTAAGATCTATGAAGTTAGGCTTCAAACATCATTAAAATTTGTACTCAAAATTCCAATTTTAGCCCAAAATTGATTTTCGGAAAACAATGTTCCTTCACAGATTTGTCTGCCTTCAGAGTTAAATAATTTCTGTCTCTTTAAAAAACCCAGAATATATTACATTGCACTACAGCACCAACCACCACTCTTCACAAGCAGCTAACAGCAAATGTAGCAATAACACATACAGTAATTTCACGACCATAAGGCGCACCGGACTATAAGGCGCACCCGCCGGCAGCCAGCAAAACTCACAACATGTAGATCAGATAAGGCGCACCGGACTATAAGGCGCACTTTTTTTTTTTTTTTTTT
>PYHW01009147.1:2682414-2721258 GCA_013186435.1 Turdus rufiventris | reverse complement strand
GGCCCCTGGGCCTCCCCAGACCCGACAGGGGCGGTGCCGTGGGCACCCGGCCCCACCTCCACTCGGCAGCCATTGGCTCTCCTGGACCCGAGGGGCGGTGCCGCGGGTACCCAGCCCCACCTTCACTCGGCAGCCATTGGCTCTCCAGGAGCCGACAGGGGCGGTGCCGCGGGTACCCAGCCCCGCCTCCACTCGGCAGCCATTGGCCCCCCGGGCCCGCCTCCACCCGGCTGCCACGGCACTGCTGGCTCCCCCCACTGCTCATGGCTCGCACTTCCAGGGTGGCAAATGTTGCAACTTTGTACTTCATATAAAGCGCACCGGACTATAAGGCGCACTTCCGGGTTTGGGGAAAAATTTTAGTCAAAAGGGTGCGCCTTATAGTCGTGAAATTACTGTACATTGTTATAAGTGCATGACATATTGTTGGCTTTTTGCAACTATTAGGATAAACGCTATATGTATAAAGCTAAAATAGCTTTTCTCTATGAATATAGGGGTTTTTCTTTTCTTCTAATAGCAAAAGTTAGACATAAGTTTTTTTGGAGACAGTATGCTTAAACTACCCACCTAATTGAGATAACAGCCCGTGGAACGTGTGATAGGGCCCTGTAGCTGACACGACAATTATCAACACTCACCAGCTGCAAAAGGCAACAGGTTGATGTATTGTAAAGTGTATTTAAAGGGGCGTTCCCGAAACCGTGTGCTCTTGACAGCTTGCCAAGCACCCGGCCGTTTTAACCCTTTGCTTTTTGTGTGTGTCCTATTGTCTTTTTACTAAACCTTTTAAATTTTACCAGGACAGTGAAACGTGTTTTTCACAACTGGGGGCTCTTGCCGGGATAAACACTTCGCCTCCAAGACCCCAGGGGTCCCAGAGCAGGGGGCATGCCCCGCCAGATTTCGGTGGCCTCGCTCCACTTCCCTTGGTGTGGATTGGAGGTTTGCAGGTTGGACAACCCAAAGGACAAGGAGGAGACTGTAAAGCAAAAGGAAAAAGGAGAAAAGGCTCCCTAAGACCATGGCAGTAGCCTCACAATTCTAAGTGCATGAAGGCCTGGACAAGAAAAAGGATTACAAGTATTGTTCAGGGGGGTGGATTGGGAGAGGGACAAGTGGTGTGTGTCTGAGACACGAGCTGGTTACCTCAGACCTGTGAAATGAGTGTGGAGTTTCTGAGTGCTGTAGTTCGACATGTCGCGAGGCACTCAGTCAGCGAGGAATCAAAGCGAGAGAAAAAAGAGTGAAAGAATTCCCCCCGTGGGTAATTGGGACTGGATCCCGGGTGAGGGGTTGAGGACCCCTCAGAGGGAGCTGAGGGTTTCCTGGCACAATCCACTGGGAAACGGGAAGAAAAGTGAGGGTCCCACAAAAAAAAAAAAAGCTGCCAAATTGAGGGGAAATCCAAGAGCATCTGGGCTTTAAAAAGCTGTCAGGTTGAGGACCCCAAGAAACTTGGGCTATAGAGGTTTTATACCCATGGGTAAATATTAACAACTGACTTAAAAAAGTAAGAGGCACCTTATTTTTGTGTTTGTGTCTTGTTGTGAGTGGGGGAGGAGAATGAGAAAAAGGAAATAAAGAAATAAAAACGAGTGAGCGTGAATGAATGTGAATGTAGTATAGATTGTTGACCTTTATTTTTTTAAGTGAGGTGAAATAACACTGTTGTGTGGGGAGAAAGGACTAATATTCCAGTGTTGGAAAGTGGAAAAAAAAAAAGCCAGGGGTGAATAGATAAAATCCTGAAAAATGGGACAAAAAATAGTAAAATAGGCTCAGGAAAAAAAAGGGGCAAAAGAGTGCCAGCAGAAATACCTGAAAATAGCCCTCTGGGAGTTATGTTAGCTAACTGGGATGCTGACCCTTCTACAAGAGAAAAGGAAAAAATAAAGATGATTCAGTTTTGTATGATAGAATGGGCAAAAATGGAAATAAGATCTGACCATGTTCACTGGGCCAGATATGGCTTTTTTGAAGCTTGGATTTGCCAGGCTTTAAACGAATTTGTAAATTCAAAAGAACCGGTTAACCCGGAAGAAAGAGAATATACTGCATGATGGGTAAGGGCAAAAGAGTCAACGGGAGTAGAAGTTTATAAAATATCTGGAAAAAGAAAAAAAAAAAAAAAAGAAAGAAAGAAACTAGGACCCTCTAGATATGTTGCCCCCTCTGCTCCCTCTTGCTCCAGGCACCATTCTGGGCTGTGCCACTCGCCCTAGCCTCAGAGTACCCCCTTGCTCCAGCCCTGAAATTCCCGGCAGCGCCGGCCGCTCCTCCTTTTATGGCCCCCGCCCAAGCCACCATGCTAGCAGCGCCAGTGGCTCCACTCCCGCCTACATAACCCACAGCCGCCCCAGCTGCCCCGTTCCCGGCCGTCCCCGGCTCGGCTGCTCTGTTCGCGCTGGATACCGGCGCTCCAAACCACGCGGCCGCCCGTGCCCCGGTCTGGTTTCCGCTGGAAAGCTCTGCCCCGTCAGCAGTTCCAGTAGCAGTCCACCTCCACACCCCCTCCCCATCCTCGGAGGACTCAGGCTTGCTGCCTCAGCTGCCCGAAACGCCTCTTCTCTTAAAGGGGTAGCGCCATACTATCTAAAGCCTGTGATAACTTTAAAAGTGGGTCCCCAACGGGAGAAATTAGAATTTGTGGTTGACTCAGGGGGAGAAAGAACCTGCCTATTAAAAACCCCAAAAGGCTGCAGGGTAACTAAAGACACTGCACAAGTAACAGGGAAAAAAAAAAAAAAAAAGAAATGGTTTCAGAGTGTCTATCATTAAAGATGCAATAATTGAGGGAGAAACAAAAATTTGGCTGGGATGTCTTATTGGTTCCTGGGGCAGGCAGCAACATACTAGTAAGGGATTTACAGGTAAAGCTAGGAATAGGGGTGTTATCAGAAGAAGGAAATGAGGGGCGGGCCGGGTATTGACTCCACAAGGGTCACAACTGAGAGAGAAGAATGTCCCATATGTGTATGTGTCAGTACCCTGCGTCCTTAGAAGGGCGAGAAGACTTAAAGCCAGTGATAAAGGGACTAATTAAATATGGGACACTGGAACCTTGTATGTCTCCTCATAATACCCCAATTCTGCCAGTGAAAACAGCCTGATAGGAAATATAGATTAGTATAAGATTTAAGGGAAGTTAACAAGAGAACTCACTCATTATCCTGTGGTACCCAGCCCTTATACTCCTCTGAGTAAAGTCCCACCCCAGCATCAGTAGTTTAGTGTGGTGGACCTCAAAGATGCTTTCTGGGCATGCACATTAGCAGAAGAAAGCCGGGATATTTTTGCCTTTGAATGGGAAGATCCAAAAACTGGGAGAAAGCAGCAGTTAAGGTGGACAAAATTACTACAGGGTTTTACAGAATCTCCAAACTAATTTGGACAAGCTTTAGAAACAATATTACAAACCTTCCCCACTCCTCCTGGAATACAAATTATCCAATATGTAGATGATCTTTTATTATCTAGGGAAGCTGAAGTTAAAGTTAGGGAGGCTACTACAAAACTTTTGAATTTTTTCGGGGAAAAGGGATTAAGAGTATCTAAGGGAAAACTACAATTTGTGGAATCAGAAGTAAAGCATCTTGGGCATTTAATAAGCTAGGGTAGCAGAAAGCTAAACCCCAAAAGGATTGCAGGAATTTTGTCTCTTCCTCCTCCCCCTTCAAAAAGCGAAATTAGAAAGCTACTTGGATTATTGGGCTATTGTAGAATATGGATTGAAGGGTTCTGAATACCAAATCTTGTCCCCTATCCAGATAAAAACTAAGAACTACTGAAATAACAACTTTATTTCGTGGATGGGAGTTACTAGTGCCTGTTGACTGGGAAATACCTGAGCTGAGGAAATAGTAGGAATCTACAGGAGTAGAGGAGTGTCAAAAACAGCAAGTGACAAGGAAGCAGAGGGCAAGACCGGACTGGCCTCTGTATCTGCCACTGAGAAGAACGTAACACCTGCTGTGGGCAGCAGCCCCATAGGCAAGGGAGGTGGAGGAATAAGCCATACCGGACGTCTATTATTCCTTTATCTGTCACTCAGTTTCTACCTTTTCCCTGTCAGGAGGTCAGCAAGATCATGTTACAGGTGCTACTGGAATCTGTACATGGAAAGACATTGAGGTTCTTTCCTTATTACACATGCCCATGTCAACAGCCACTGTTATGACCCATCCAAATTAAGTACCTATGAACAAAATGAAAACGGGAAAAAAAAAATGGATTGCAGAAAATTTCAGAATAAGCAATAACCAATTGGAAAGTAAATTTCCAAAAGGAGAAAAATGGATTTGTTTCACATATATAATTGACAGTAAGGTCCAAGATTTGGTAAAAGAACAATTAGTAAACATAAAAGGAATATTGCTCAAAGCCGAATGACATGTAAAAAGAAAGAGAGGGGATATTGTTATAAGTGCATGACATATTGTTGGCTTTTTGCAACTATTAGGATAAATGTTATATGTATAAAGCTAAAATAGCTTTTCTCTATGAATATAGGGGTTTTTTTCTTCTAAATAGCAAAAGTTAGACATGAGGTTTTTTTGAGGTAACATGCTTAAACTACCCGTCTATAATTGAGATAACAGCCTGTGAACGTGTGATAGGGCCCTGCAGCTGACACGACAGTTATCAACACTCACCAGCTGCAAAAGGCCGGGACCACCACTCAAATGAAAAGATGATAAGAAGAGGATTAAAACCACAAGCCACGAAGCACGCATGCTCTAAAAAGGCGGACCCAAGGAGTGGACATGCTAAACAGTTCCCAGAAATTTCTTACTATACATGAGGGACTATGAATATGCAACAGGTTGATGTATTGTAAAGTGTAGTTAAAGGGGCGTTTCCAAAACCGTGTGCTCTTGACAGCTTGCCAGGCACCCGACCATTTTAACCCTTTGCTTTATGTGTGTCTCCTACTGTCTTTTTATTAAACCTCTTAAATTTTACCAGGACAGTGAAACGAGTTTTTCACAACATGAAGATTGCGGAAAATGTATCAAAATCTGTGAAAAGCCAAAAATGCTTGTGATCCAGCAAGGGACTGAGGATGTTGAGCATATAGCCTGCAGGAAGGGCAAGTTGTGCCAAATTGATAAGGCGCCATGAACACAGCTAAAGAGGGGATGTCATCAAGAACTGCATGAGAAAGGAGAACTAATTCAACATGATGGCATTTTGAAGTCATGCAAAAAAAAAGTCTAATGCAAAAAACTTCACAGCCAACTGTAGCCTTCACTTGCTAAGTTGTGTGTGCTGGTTATGCATTGAAGGCAACCTGGGGAGAGGGCACACTCGGAAGTTTTTCCATGAGAACTTCCTCTGTCAATTGATAGGACCAATTGAAGGCTGGTTTAGTTGTTGACAGCCTGAGAAAACAATTAGAGAAGCTAGTTCACTCCGTGAATCACATTTTGAAGCAAGGAAATGTCGGAAAAAAAATTCTCTTTCATTTCCGGTCTCTCCCAAGGTAACATCGACTTGGGCCCTTCCCCCCTCGCCCCCTGCCCCGCATGCGGCTCGGGAAGCTGCCGGGTCCCGTTCTCTGCCGGGGGCCCCAGTGGCCAAGGGGAGGAGAGGTCAGTTGCTAAGATCCTAGCCCTCCTCCCTCTCCCCCAGCGTGGCCGCCCAGCTGCCCACGCGGCCTGGGGGAAGGCAGCTGGGCTCCGTTTTGGCGGAGCCCCTCCATGCATTTGCTTGCTGGACTCTGTAGTTTTCGTCCAGCCCCACCAGCGCAGGCTGCGTGGCCTGAGATCCTGGCCCGGCCCAGCCCCCTGCATCTTCTGCATGAAATTTTAACCCTTCCAATGCTCAGATAAGACTTGCAGACCTCCCATCCTCCCTAGAGTAGGAGGGAAAAACCCGAAAGAATACACCAAAGTCAGTGAAGCCGGAGCCAAGTTTCCAGATAGGAGGAGATTGACGAGACGCCCTGAAGGCTGGCTGAAAAATATTTTTGTAAGCTACGGGGGTGGCCTGTACTGCACTGAAGATTCCTATAAATCGCGGGAAAAGACATGGGTGGGGGTTTGAAGTGTTTGGGGAAAAAGACCCTTTGCCCCAGGGGAAAGCGGGGACCTCTGTTCCTGAGAATGAAGCATGAACACAGAAAAGAGAGATGAAGAGAATTTTTGCTTTTGAACAGCTTACCCTTATAAGTAATACCCGATTAGTTTGACATGGTCCACAAACACAGCTCAGGGAAGGCTGTGAAGATGGGAGGAGTTTCACGATTTGCAGATTTCCCACGCAGCTGCTATTCGTGAAAAGTGAACACACAGAAGAACTTTATTTTTCTCTTGGAAAAAATCCCTACAGCTGAACAAGAAGGAACTCCTCTCCCTGAAGTGAACTGAAAAGAATATATGAGAGACTGACTGAAGTGTCTCTGTATGTTGTTGTTAAGAAGGTGCGGCAGGGGGAGCAGGAGGAGGGAGTGGTCTGAAAATCTTATTCTGAATTTATTATTTTCTTTGTATTGTTAATAAAGTTTTTCTTTTTACTCTTTTAAGTTTTCAGCCTGCCTTGTTTTTCCTCTTAATCCTATCTCACAGATATAAAAAATATTGAGTACAGTAATTTCACGACCATAAGGCGCACTGGACTATAAGGCGCACTTTTTTTGTGCAGTGAGGAGCTGCGCTGCACGCAACAAAGTATAGTAACGATGAAATAGTAATGGAATCGTGCAATAGCAGGGTTTACTGGCAGGTGCTCAATTTGCAAACATTTTTCACAGATTGGCGTAGCCTTTAAACGCAGTCCCAGGCGCCCTCCCTGTGCCGCGGGCCCCGGCACTCCCACCCACCCCTGGTGCCGTTTGGCGAGGGGCGGCTCAGGGTGGCCATGGCTCATGGCTGTTTGGGGCTGCCCATGGTCTGGGGCAGCTCAGGGCTGCCCGGGGTCCGGGTTGACTCAGGGTGGCCGTGGCTCACGGCTTCTGTGGCCATCTGGTTGCTCCTTCTCTGCGCTGCTCGCACTGGGCTGGCGGCGGCTGCTCCCTCCGTCCTTCCCTGTGCCACTCACGCCAGCCTGGTGGCAGCAGCTGCTCCCTGCCTCCTTCCCCGCGCTGCTCGCGCCGGGCCAGTGGCAGCGGCTGCTTCCTGCCTCCTTCCCTCCGCTGCTCGTGCTGGGCTGGCGGGGGCGGCTGCTCCCTGCCTCCTTCCCTGCGCCACTCGTGCCTTGGNGGGGTGGCTGCTCCCTGCCTCCTTCCCTGCGCCACTCGTGCCTTGGCGCTCACGCGGCACTGCCCCGCCATTGCAGCTCCCACTTCCATGTTGGCAAATTTCACAACTTTGTCCATTATATAAGGTACACTGGACTATAAGGCGCACTTCCGGGTTCGGGCCGAAATTTTAGTCAAAAGCATGCACCTTATAGTTGTGAAATTACTGTATATTAAAATTGGCAAACATAAACTATAACATTTATTGCTGCATTGGCCAGGAAATTAAAACTAAACCAAGACATTGTGAAATAAACTCTGAATAATCACATCTGAGTATGCAACTGAAAACGGAAAAGTTTATCTTGGCTCAAAAAAATACCTCAAGTGTGACTGTGACTCAATTATATTGAATTGCTTAGAACTAGCACTACAATTTCTAAGCTAACCTCTTCCTGCAGTAGAATCAATCAAATATAAAGGATGAAAGTCTGACATATTTCCAAATGTGTGGTAGGTATTTTCTTACTATAGCCCATTTTTGGAAGTTTAAAATACACAATTTTCCCTGCCCCTAAGTTTCAGGCACAGTTCTAAATGAAGTTAATCTGAAAAGCAGGACCCCAGACAGTCAAACAGCAGCTCCCAGGTCCCAACCTGCAAGCTTCTACCACAGCTCTGCTTCTAGCATTAAAATAAGTCTGTGTTACAATGAAAGCCTTAAATACTAGTGTTTTATGGCAGCAAATAGAAGAGGTGGACGCCATCTGTCCAAATTTTTTTAATGAATCCTACCCTAAAGGAAACTTCATACAACATCACATTTTACATGTTGTGCCAAGATTTAACATTTCTGGTAATTTTTTTCTGCAGAATTACATGTCCTCAAATGTACTGCAGCTATGAAACAAACTCACTCATCTGGTTGCTTCTTTTATATCATCCTTTCAAATCTAAGTTGAATTTCAGCATCCTTCTGGAAGTGCATAAGAGCAGAATGTTTCATGTCTTCTTTGCAGAGTGAAAAAACAAATCTACTTAATTCCATTATTGGTTATTTTTAAAGGATACACAGATAGATGGGATACACACATAGATAGGACAGATCCCTCCCAACAACTGGCAAAATGGAAACAAACTGACTCGCTTTCTACTTTTTCCCAATTCTCAAAAGGTGAAGAAAAATATGATGCAAATGCACTTTCTCCCTCTACTCCCACCATGAGAAATAGCTGTAAGTGAATATACCATTATAAGGAAAGCACCTTCTTATCCCAATTCCTAGACAATTTCTCATGGCTATTGATCTTGAACACAATATTCTCAATTATAACTCTTCTCTGTATTCCCACCTTCACTTTTTGCTAGGGCTTTTCTGAATGGTTTTTACAAAACTTCACAACAGAAGATCGTTTGCACTCAGCTTCTCTTCCAGCCTTGCCTTCAGAATATATGCTGTATTGGTAACAAATACTGTCAGAAGAACATGGTACTCACCCATTCAGGCACACATTTTACATTACACTTTCTTCAAGTTTCAGTGTACATCCTTTTTTGTGATTACTGCTGTAAGATTTACAGTATTTTTCCCCTACATTTTCCTAAAACATACTGCCTCAGTACATTTTGTTTCACTTCACTTCTATGGGTAGTGGACTACCTAGGTAACAGAAGATGAGAAAACCCCAGCACAAGGTGTGAATGATCATAAAATATCCCCCTTTTTATATTTAAAGAAATTAGTCAGAAGTTTATTTCTGTGAGGATAAATATTGCAATTTCAACCTGTAATTTACTGAAATACCCTTTATACTGGGTACTCCTTCAGTTGCCTTGAGAAATAAGATCAGTTTGCCAGTACTATATATCATCACTACTGCAAGTTAGTCAAGAAATGTTACCACCATAGATGGTACAAAGGCTATCAGCAATTTTACAGAAGTACTCCTCTGCTTCAATACAACTGAAGTGTAAACACATTAAGTGCCACAATTGGAGCATAGGCGTGCTATGAAATTACTGGTTCAGAGATGTTTTCTTCAGTAGTGCAGAACTGATGTTAACAGCTTCTTTAGCAAACTTTCTACCAAACCACGAATTTCTGCTTGCCAGGCATGTCAATAATAAAAGACCATCTATCTCCTGATTGTTTTACTTTCACATTGTGAAATCAAAGCAAAGGTAGGGCAGAGCACTATGGTTTCACTAATAAGGCCTCTATACACTCAGATTTCTGATCAAGCTGTGGACAGTCACCATAATATAAAGTTCTATTTACAAAAATTCAGGTAGAGGTTGGGCTCTTCTCAGGGACAACAAGTGAAAGGACCAGAGGATGTAGTCTTAAGCTTCACCAGGGAAAATTTAGGCTGGACAATAGAAGGCATTGCTTCACAGAAGGGATGATTAGATATTGGAATGGACTGCCTAGGGAGGTAGTGAAGTCACTGTCCCTGACGGGTTTAAGGAAAGACTGGATGTGTCACTTAGTGCCATGGTCTAGCTGACATGGCAGTGTTGGGTCATAGGTTGGGCTTGATCTCAGGGGTCTTTTTCAATCTTGCTGATTCTTTAGCTTTAGTTTTTCAGGATTCTAGATATTAATCAAGAAACAAACCAGGACTTTTCAGAAACAGCCAAAGGCAAACAGCACATGTTATCACACAAAATCCTGAGGCAGTCTGGTCATCTGATGAGGACCCCTTCACATGCCAGAAAAGCAGTATAGCAAAAAGCATCACACCACTCCAAGACATTTCTCAGAAGTTAAAAATATTGTCACTTGTACCATCATCAGCCCTACATCTGAAAGCAACTCTAGTTTTTCATTAGTATTTCATAAGCAAACTGACCCAACTTGGATAAACTGAGTTTGAAATACATTGGGCAGAAAGGCAATAAGAAGACATCAAGAAAGTCATAGGAGAAGTATGTGGAAGACATGGAGTCTCCACAGGAAAGCTGCTGACTGGAGGATGTTCAGCAGGAAAAAACAGAAACTCACTGTAACAGAAGCAAGATTTGCATGGTCAAAACCTGGTAGAGATGGGGTGACAGTCTGGAAATGTCACAGCACATCCCTGTGTCTCACCAGCCCATGTCCTTCAGGCAGAAGAATGACCAGTCAGTATTGGTTCATGTCATACACTCTCTTAGGACAGGGACAAAGACACCAGCAGGTCTTCTAGTCAATGACATAGACAAGGAGGAAGTTCTCCTTTCTCACCCACAGATTTGGGGTTTGAGGCCCTTTTCACATGCACGCTACACAAATATTTATGCATCAAGGTAGTGGTAAAATCAAGAAAGAAATTCTCTTAATACAGTCCCCTCATGGTGATAAAATCAATAAAGCTGAACAGCATGTGTACACATCCTCTGTAATAATGGCATCTTATGTGCATAGTATAGATTCAGAGGAAAATTATACTGGTCTCTTTGGAAATTTTGTTTCTTTCACTACAGAAGTTGAAAGAGGTAGGGTAGACAAAGGTGCTGAGAATCCAATCCATGAACTATTCTTCCATGACTCTAATTTAAGAACCACAGAATATTCACAGCTTTCCACATGAAATCAATCAAGATGTGCTTGGATATAAGTGTTACATATTCTGACACATTAGTTATTTTATCTTGAAAAACAAGACTCTTCAAGTGGAAGGTACCTTTGCCCTACACGTCCTGATTCTCTATCTTCAAGTGCCCTTTCCCACTGTTCATTTTAAAAGAGTTAGGAGGAAGGAAGAAGAGAAGGCAACTATATATGTGAAGAATCTGGCATAAGGAATTTAACATTGTTTTCAAAGCCAAGTACTAATTGTGTGCAACAAAGGAAAAAGAGACAGACTCTTAAAGAATGAAAATCATCCATTAATAAATATTGGCTGCGTATGTGAGCACTTTTTCCAAGCATACTGGAAGTGCAATCCTTTATGAGGGAAAAAGCCCCAGTATACCATTATGCATGAGTGCAAGAAGAGAAAGTAAAGATCATCAGGTTCTCAAAATAGCATGAGAATTGTTTTCAAACACTGTTTACATGCAAAACCCTGTACAACCATGCCAGAATATTTGTATATTCACCAGTTAATAACAGTGCATGTTTTCATACTGATTTCCAAGCAATAATGCAGTCAAAACAACAGTTAACATTCCATACCTTGATTATTTCCACCAACTGATCCACTCCACTGTCACCTGGAAAGATTGGTTGTCCTAGTAACAGTTCAGCCAATACACAGCCTGCTGACCACACATCTAAAAAGCAAAAGGTGGAGGACAGGGTAAGTATCAGTAGAATATACATATTAAGCCATTCATAAAAACTCAGTCATTTTAAGCTACTTACTTTATCCTTTGCCATGTTTGACAGTGTATCCAACACAGCTAAAAATAAAAAACATTCCTATCCTAATGTTACCAGATATCTGATATGAAACAACACTGTGCAGACAGTCTTAGAATTCAAGTTGTGAGATAATGAGAACCAGAAAATCATGTTAAATGCCACAGTATATTGACATTAGAACTTACATATGCAGGGAAAAGACCATGAAATGCTTGCCATTTGTAAACTGAGAATTTGCCCAAATTTGTGTCAGTTTAAATCACATGTATCATGAATTATGCGTAGGTATCATACACACAATGGCTGATGTTTTATTGTTTCTGAGTGTTGAATAGCCTCAGTTTTTCATACATATATTGAAAGCATACATGCACTGTAAGGTCAACTGTACTGCAAGTATTACTGGTATCCTGAAGTACATGATGATTAAGGAATCTGGGAAGAGCCCGTTTAACCAGTCGCTTCAAGATCTAATCTTTATCCCAATCCTATTTGCTAGCTTGGATGAGCAACAGAACTGCAAGTCATAGCTCACATGTCAACAGTATCTGTAGAAGAAGCCTTATACTAATTTTTGCATGTATTCCAAAAACCTCAAGTAGCCCTTAGGAGCTATTCCTCCTACATGAAGAAGTTTTTCACAATCTATTGCAGGTATATCTTCTTAAATAATTAGGCAACTGAATATTACAGAAGCAACTTAGAAATGTATCTAAGTGCACTACAGAATACAGCATTTTATTTTTGGAATGAAATTAACTAAAATGAAAAAGCTAACAAAGCAAATGCAGTAAATACTGTATCAAGTGTTTGTGAGAATCCAATGTAATTGCACAGCAAATAATTTTAAGCTGCTCAACACAGTAGAAATAGTGTACTTGGATGCAGAAAACTGCTTCTCCCCAAAAATAGATGTACTAAGGTTTTCTATAAAGTCATCAATTGTTCTATGAATACCTGAAACCTTACACTAAAATCTCAAACAAGCAATCAGCAACAGATCTGTAAATCCTCTGCTATAAAGAAACACCCCAAAAGGGAAAACCAGTCCCCTTCCACCCATATTTCTTTAAACTCTCATTTGCTTTTATGAGCTAGCCTTATCCCCTAGAAGAATTTATCTCCTGAGGCCTGTTCCACCTGAGATAATCTATGCTATGACAGAAATCATTATTCCTGCATGTATTTAAACTATATCCCATCCCTGGAAGTGCTCGAGGCCAGGATGGATGGGGCTCTGAGCAACCTGATCTAGCTGAAGTCCCTGCCCATGGCAAGGGGTTGGAATGAAGTGATCTATAAGGTCTGCTCCAACCTAAGCCATTCTATGACTCCAAGGTTCTGTGAAGCAGGATATACACATCCCTGTCAGTTATTGCTAAAGGTCTGAGTAAGAAAAACATCTCTGACAGTTCTCTAAGCCATCTATTATCACCTTGTCACAACCACCACAGAGCGGTGCAAAATAAAATAAAAAAAAGCTTTCAGAAATTTAGGATTTATAACAAAATAATCTGCAAGTTAAAACACAGTTTTTCTTCCTCAATTTCTAAAGGAAATAGTGAGAAGGCTATGCAAAAATACTTCCCCTCCTCTTCTCAAGAATGTCAGTTGGAACATACAGTAGACAAACAGTGCTGTCATTACTTCAGCTTTTGAAATTACTCACTTCCAAATGAAATGAATGCACTTTTACCTAATTTCTTGGTACAAACATTGCATCAGGGTTTATCCTAAAAACTAACTACTTACAATGTAAACAGTAACCAGAAATATTTTGAAGTTTGAGTCTTGAATTTCAACAAGCAAACATATAAGATGCTTTTTAATCTTTTAGTCACATTTAGTAACAGCTAGTATGGCCACCAAGATCTCTTTTACGCAACAAACTAAGAAGGAATTATGTAAAGAACATTTAACTGCATCTAATTGCTGATCAATGTCTCTCTCTGATAGCTCCTGCTGTTAGACCAACATGTACAGCAAAACCATGTAAAGCATCCCTTTTTGGGTCTCCCATGCATATTGGATTTAGAGATTACAGTTCAACAGATAGCATAGATTTCTTCAGGAGTATTCAAGAGATAGATTAAATGTACTAAGCAGTCAGAGCACTTAAAAGTCTATTTAAAGATATCTTTAAAGGGTTTTAAATAAGATGAGTCCTTTATACCATCCTTTACAAAACAAGTAGTTACACCAAATCTGTAATAATTACATACAACTCAAAGTTTTATTTTGCACTATAAAGTTTATATATGGTAAGGAAAAATATTTGACAGAATATATACAAACACAAAACTGACAGGAGAATAAGTAATGAATCCCAATTAACTTCCTTTTAGGATTTTGAAACTATGCTAGCATTACTTTTTTCAAATTAGACTGTGGCTTTTAAAAACTGTTTTAAATAACCTTAACATCTGGCTGCTCCATGAAGTTGGCTTTGTGATGTTTTTTCTTTTCCTAGTTTCCCTAAATGCTTTTGCACTCCACCAACCTATTTCAGACAAGTCTGCAGGGCAGAAGTCTCAAATCCAATAAAAAAATTCTATAAAAACAGTGTGGAGCATCAGTGCTGCTTCAAGGCGAGGAGGGCTCAGTTCTTGGGGAACCACTGGGCTTCCTCAGCCCTGCCGAACGGTGGCTGCAAACAAAGTGCAGGTCCTTGTTCAAGAAGGCTAAGCACAAACAGCAGAGGGCACATGAGAAGCTGAGGGCATCACATGGGAACAGAGGAAAAAAAGCAAGGATGTAGGTCATGAGGAAATAGGTGGCAATAGCTGAGGAATACTTGCTGCATTCACGCTGGGTTTAATCCCTCAAACATAAAACAAATCCATCAGAAACCTATGTAGAAGTTCCTTATGCACTGAAAATTCCAAGTAGTTTCTTCCAAACTAGACAATTTAATGTCTTGTTAAAAGTGTCTTTACTTTTTCTTTATTTTACCTGCTAACACTTTAAATATATTGAAGTAAAACACAGGCATTTCAAAATTCCCATCTTTTTTCCAGGCATATTATTTCACCAACTTCCAAATTAGGACTTGGGCAAAGTTCCCTGGGCAAGGAAGAGAACAAACTCTTCAAGTACCCTCAATGAAATCCAAAGAGTGGAGGCTAACTTGAGCAGCTCCCAAGGAGGGACAGAAATAAAACACAATATACACAGGTATTTATAAAACCCTTGATAAGTGATGTACAATAAGGAACAAACTAAGAAATTTCATCTCTGCTGAAGCTTGATGGAATTTATGCCATTGACTAAAATTTGGTTCCAGGATAGACTGCTCTTTTTTTCCCACAGCCATTACATCTTGCATTTTAAAATTTATCTACATCAGGATGGTAACATTTTTCCTCAAGCCTGAAGTAAACAAGTACTAATTTCTGTATTTAAAGACATGTTACTTAAAGGAAGTGATCAGTTTTTGACAGTTCCTTATCATATATTTTCCTGTCTTAGTACAGTCAGAGCTAACTGCTACAGATTAATATGTGGTGTAATCAACTTCTCTCACAGGAGAAGCAGCATTTTCTGCACTATTTCTTTTCACTATGTGCAAGTTAAGTAAAGCAAACTAGGACTCTCATTCACATGCTTTAAATTAGCTAATAAACAAGCTAAGAGAGAATCTTAAAATACTTCAAGAAATGGTCCTTACGCCAAACTAATTGGGACAATATGAAATTTTAGGAGAAAATACTGCAAACTATTCCTTTTAAGAAAGCGGGCAAGGGTACTTTCTTCATACCTTCAGTGAAATGTAGTCTAAACAATAGGAGAGAGAATAAATACAACTGCCAGGCAACACCAACCTTCATATAAGCTTATTTCAGATAGTTTTCACACATTATAATTGTAGCTAATGCCGTATCTTTCCTAGACTAAAGAACATTTAGACAAATAACATTACTGCCTAACCTACCTCCATTAATTTAAAAACACAAAAATTCATATACTCTTATACTACAAAACTTTTCTTAAACTGTTTCTACTGCTTTATTGATCTTCAGAGCTGTTAGATGGACACTGCCTAATACTAGAATCTCCATAATGCTCTTGCTTTTGAATGCTTGAATGCATTCTAGTATTACAGAAGGTAAGAAAATAAGTACAGTAATTCCACAAGTATAAGGCGCACTTTCTGGGTGTCGGCAAATTTCTGAACTTTGTCCATATATAAGGCGCTCCAGGGTATAAGGCGCACTTCCAGGTTCGGACCAAAATTTTAGTCAAAAGGGTGCGCCTTATACACATGAAATTACTGTATTTCTCTTTAAATCTGGTAGAAGCACCTGGGAGGACCACCTGCAAAATACACTCCTTAGCTTTAATTCTGTAAGTGTGCAATGGCCATTTTTAGTTGGAAATTAATACCCTGTCCACAAATTTCATTTTTTCTGATCTCTGCCTTTCCAAGCTGAAAAGCTGTCCCTCTTCTTTGCAGCACAAACACCATTCATTGTATTACACTCTAGCTCCTCGAATTCATTATTTGGAGGACATGGAGGAGGAAGGGGGGAAAAAAAGAAGGTTTCTCTCGTCCACTTAGAACAAATTACAAACTTGCATTTATCTGATACTTTATGGGATCTATTTACCTTCCTACTTCTTTTATTACCCTCATCTATTTATCTCTGCCTCACTATCCCTTCATCTTGATGGACTTCCTCTATCTTGGAGTTGACTCAAAGTTGCTGCTCTGGAAACTGAAAACAAATGAAGAGTCAGAAAAGCAGCCCTGGGAAGCCATAAAATCTACAGCTTTTAGTTACCACCTGTCAGACCCCAAAGTACTTTTCACTGATGCTTGTTTGAAACAGTACTCGGTATGTCAGAACAAGAGCAAAATTCAGGATTACAGGCAGGCGTACTATGTTGATGATTTGCACATCAACCCACCACAGATCCATGGATTGAGGAGAAAGAGATAAAGCTGAAACATCAAAATGCTTGAAAAGATGTTTGTTCCAGTATTTGGAACAAAAACTAAACACAGGTATCTCTATTCTTTTGCAATGGAGATAAGAAATGACAATGACAGATGATAGAGTAGTTCAGTAAATTAAGAGACCTGCTCATTTTCAACACAGGAAGTTGCCATCTGAGAAAGAAGCAAATCCTTCTGACTGTTTGGGAACAGTTTTGGGACATACCTTGTGATAGTTCTTACCCAAGAAACTCTGAGACAGGCCTACTACACATACGTGCAGAAGAGCTTCTGCTCCAGAATGCAGAGGTGAAACATTGCACTTGCTAGGAAAGTGAATGAACAACTTCATGATACTTATTTTTGGACACCCCAAGAGGAGTCAGCCATGGTCATGCAGATCAATCTTTTCCTGACAGTGGCTATAAATATTCCTCTGAAACGCTCCCAACTCCTGCCAGCACAGCAAACACACAGAGACCAGCAGCCCCTCATTGTGCAGAAGCACCACCAGGATCTGATGAGCCCTCTCCTGCTCTGCCACCTCACCTAGGGAAAAAACATGAGATTGAGGCAAAGTTCAGCTGCATAGCTCCTCTCCATACAAAAGGAACACGTGGCAATAGAAACACCTGCACACACTCCTACTCCAGTGCATGTCAGTGTAGGAGAAGAACATGCAGGAGAAGAACATGGGCAGCCATCCCAGGGTTTTTCAGCAGCAGTATCACCCATATGACCGGCACAGCCAGCACCATGCCATCAACATACTCTGGGATGCTATAATGCACAGAGACTGGCAAGGAAGAAGCCTCAGCCAAAACACTGTCAAGGCATAGCCAAAGGGCTTGGTTTTGGAAAAAAAACCAACAAACTAGCCCCCTACTCCCCTCTCTCGCCCTCAAGAAACCCCAACAACCAACAACAGTAGCAAACTCCTGCAAATCAGCTGCAGGAAGTAAACAATTAGCATTCCCAGCAAGCTTTAGGGACACACACACACACACACTCTTGCAGAATTCATAGCCAAAGGTGCACAAAGGCCCAAACTGTACAAGCTATGAAGGCACCCAATTGACATGAGTATTTGTGCCTGACCACTGAAAAGTCCTGTAAAGTTGTAAGGCTGGCACATAGCAGAGCTATTATGAGTATGGATTTGTAGCTATTTGGCAACAATGACTATTAAAAATTTCCAATAGGTCATTATTTTAAAAATAGATCCCAGGTCTGCTGGAGGCACTAACTGCAGTAAATGTGATTTGAAGCTACTCTTACTATGTTATTTATTTAAATGCAGCACTAATGTGGTACTTTACAGAAGTGTAACAAACATCATATCCCTGGCTCAGTTATTTTTTAAACGATCCTTCTGGGTTAGAATTGAAGTAATGCACTTCAATGAAACAATCAAGATCCTAGAAGTGAAATGCCAGTTTACAGTCTGTTGTGACATCCAGGATGAAAAGACATATCCTGGAACCAATTGCTACATTGAAGAGCAAATAATGTCACAAGAACAAATTCATGTGTTTAAAGACAACCTGGATGAAGCCAGACAGCCTAATGCAACTCCTGGTTCCAATGCTAAACAAGATGACTAACAACTGACATTGTCATAATGGAGCTGCTTGTGGTGTTAAGTCTTGGACCACCAGTGTCACTGCCTAGTTTTAAAAAGCACTTCTTGCTCATAAATACTTCCAGGAATTATCCTATTGCAACGCATTATAATCATAAGCCCTGCAGTAACATTAATAAACCACAAAAACCTTAAAAAAAAAGCTAGAAGCCTTACAGATACTGTAGCAAAATTTCTACTTAATAACACTTTTTGGCTTTGTATTCTTCACTGATTTTACTTTTACTGTAGTTTTAACTGGGGGAGTAATGATTCCTACCTTACATGTAAAGCTCACTTTTTGTTACCACACACACACAAGTGATTCTTACAGTGATAATGACTACAGTGGGAAAAGGTTATTATGCTAACAATTCTCAAGAAAAACAAGAACTAAAAATAATAAGCATGCCAACATTTCAGTTTAAAAGGCAGTATTACAATACTGAAGCATTTCACAGTTCCCTATACTCTGAGCCACAGATAAAGCACTAATAATTACATGCTCTTTCCCTTCTTTTAATAAATCTCTATGCTTGTTAATTGGTTTTCCAACAAGCTGGATGAGTTTGGATGAAAAATACCACAGGAAATAAGGAAGAGTTCTCACTATGCACCATTGCTGCCTACCCAGCAAACGTACAAACATCAGCACCACAAAATTAACCCTTAGAATTTCTAGCATATTGCAGAACACTGGGAAACTGTAAAGCTTATAAAAGAGTTTCATTCCTGCTCATCTCCCAGATCCAAAGACTGCTGAGAAAGAAGTGAAAGGTGGATAGGACAGGAAAGAACAAAGGAGTATAAACTTAACTTTCAAGCAATTCAGTACAAATTTCAAAGAAAGGACTTGGAGGGACAGGTGGGGGTTTTTGGCACAAGAAAGTCAGAACAATGACTGAAATATTTTTGGAGGCAAGTGAAAAATTGCACTTCAGAATGGAATTTTAATAAAACTATTTTAGAGACCAACAGGTAAAACAACAAAAATTCAAAGTGCAACTTGAAAAAGGGTCTGCAGTTGGAGCAAGAGACCCTTCACAGGTTTATCTGTAAAGCAGTCTCTCCTGCTGACACATAAAATACTTGTTTTATGCAGTTATCCTCTGAAATAAGAGGTCTCAGTGCACTCTGATAATGCAGCTGAGCCAATCTATTAGTCCTCAGCTGGCAAAAAGATGTCAAATGCGATCAGCCACCTTATTCTCATTGACGAGCTCACAACTCTTTGCTTTTATCTGGGCTCTGCAGCTTATTGGACTGCACAATAATGGTGATTGCACTCACACATCAGGAAGTTAACATGCCAAAATCTCTTGTCAGCTGATGCTGAATCAGCAAATTATACAGCAAACTGTGAGAGCCAGGGTATCCAGGGGGAAGAGCAGGGGTAGTGTTGCCACTTTTGTCAGCATTAAGTTCTGCTCTTTTATCTTTATTGTGCCATTACTTTCCCCAGACTACTCTGGTGGCCTCTTTTTCCAACCAGGAAGATACACAAGAAGTGCTACAATACATACTGAATACAGTAAATTCACGACCATAAGGTGCACCGGATTATAAGACACACCTCTGGGAGTCGGCAAATTTCGCAACTTTGTACATTATATAAGGCACACCGGACCTTTGCAGCGAGGATCCGCATTGCGCGCAACAAGTAACAAATTAATAAGAGAATCACGATCGCGGCATTTACTGGTAGGTACTCAATTTGCAAACATTTTTCACAGATTGGTGTAGCCTTTAAATGCAGTCACAAGCGCCTTCCCCGTACACGGGCCTTGGCTCTTTCTGCCCACCCCTGGTGTCAGCTGGCGAGGTGCAGCTCGGGGTGGCCATGGCTTGGGGCTGTGGCGGTTCGGGACAGCTTGGGGCTGCCACAGCTCGTGGCGGTTCGGAGTTGCTGCGGTTTGGGACGGCTCAGGGTGGTTCAGGGCTGCCACGGCTCGGGATGGTTCAGGGCTGCTGCAGCTTGCGGCGATTCGGGGCGGCTTGGGGCTGCCGCGGCTCACAGCAGTTTGGGGTTGCTGCAGCTTGGGGCTGCTGCAGCTTGCAGCGGTTCGGGGCGGCTCAGGGCTGCCTTAGTTCAGGGTGGCTCGGGGCTGCCCGCAGCTGCCCGTGGCTCGAGGCGGCTCGGGGCTGCCGTGGTACGGCCACAGCTCACATTTCCGGGTTGGCTCGGGATGGCCATGGATCAGGGCTTCTGTGGCTGCCCAGTCCTTCCCTCCCTTCCCGCACCACCCCTGTGCTCCGGGAGTCTGGTGCTGCTCTGGGAGCCCCATGCCGCCCCTGTACTTTGGGAGCCCCACACCGCCCCTGCCCTCCGGGAGTTTGGTGCTGCTCTGGGGGCCACACGACACCCCAGCACCGTGGGAGCCCTGGCCACCCCGAGCCAGCCCGGAAGTGGGAGCCGCAGCAGCCCTGGCGCCGCGGCATGGGGCTCCCGCGGCAGCAGGGGTGCCATGGCTCAGGCTGGCCGCGGCTCCCACTTCCAGATTGGCAAATTTCTGAACTTTGTCCATATATAAGGCACATCTGGATTATAAGGTGCACTTCCAGATTCAGACCAAAATTTTAGACAAAAGGGTGCGCCTTATAGTCGTAAAATTACTGTAGTAACTAATGGAAAAAAAAATTAGTGAGAGCAGGGAAGTCTTCAGGGATGTGTTGAGGTGGGTTGTTGTTTTTTTTTTTTTTTTAAGAACTGCAGAGTTAAAACAAGCCAGCCAGCCACTATGTTTCACACTAATTCAAATTTGATAAGTTTAAATACACTGGTTATAAACATAGTTTGCCAAGAGTTGCTCATGATCTCCAAACCCTTTTGAAAACATTAAACCTTGCCTAAGTGACTCAAGTCCATAAGCAAGGTAAAAGGTTCCCTGGTATTGTGCTGAGAGCTAAATCAACTCTCTTTTGCACTAGAAGGAGCCTGGGTAGTATCTTGACTGAAAAACTGAAGTAGTTACCAACAATCAGCCAACAATACTGTTGTTAATTTCCAAGATTTTGCATTTTTGATGCTCCTTTTTAGTTCTCTACTATAAGAAAACCTGGCAGTTACCTGGTCTCCATCAAACCTCCACCTTCCCTAGTATTTCCATAACACAGCTACGTGTCAGGTATATAGGAAGAGTTCTTTGTGTTCAAAATTAATGACTAAAGGACAGCAAAAGCTAGCAGAATTAGCTGAATTAGAAGGATTGCTGTACACAGTATTCTAAAGTTGAAAAGAGAATTTAAAATCAACCATTAGGCCACACTTACCTCTCCCTATAAACTCTTTACTAAAAGCCAAGTAAACAAATTACAGATCTATGTCTAAACCACAGCACATCAGAAGCTGATTTTCTGCAGACACTCTTTACAGTTATTTCAAGTTATTAAAATGCTTTTCTGGCTTGAGATCTCACACCTGTTTTTAAGCTAAATGGCAGCACTACATGGATTTTTTTTTTCCACGTGTAATTAGATTTTCTCCCTCTACATTGAAAAAGCCCCTTTTCTAGTGTAATTAATGCAGAAATCTCAAAAGGTGTAGGAAGCATAGAAGCCATCTACAAAACATTTCCATTTCTTTAAAAAGTGGTACCCAGTAACTTGTAACCAAATTCAGCCCCTGGGGATTATATCTGAGATCTCTGGAGACCTTTACACTTCAGTTCAGGATAAAAACTGAGGCAGTTGGTAAAGATTTCAACCAAATGCACACACATACCTATACTGGAGGTATAATCGGTGGCTCCAAAGATCAACTCTGGTGCCCTGTAGTACCGAGAGCAGATGTACGACACATTGGGTTCTCCACGAACCAGCTGTTTTGCACTGGAAAGGAAACAACAGTATTTCAGTAATGAACACTTTTACAATATTGCTGTGCAGACCAACATTAAGCTTTAGCACTCTTCACCCACTCCCAATTCCCAAATGGTCTAAGCTGATGCAAACTGACTCCTTGAGGCACCGTGAAATCAGTCCAATCCATCAAGCATCGATCTTGTACTGGGACAGCAAGGGAAATTCTGTCTACAATCTTGGTGGAAAATGGGGTCAAATTTTTGGCTGCCAGTTGTCTTTTGCCAGATACAAAGGCTTGTTTACAGCAGAAAACAGTTCAGTCAAATGCAGTCATCATTTGAGGTTCAAAAGCTCTGGATACTCACATAGACTGAGTGGGATGTTTTTGTTTGTTTGAGGTTTTTGTTTGTTGGCTTGCTTTTTTGTCTGGTTGTTTTTAATTTCCATCCCAATATTGTGCCCCCTTGCTACTCAAGGAGTGTGGTATGGAGGTTACAAAGGAAAAAAAAAAGCCTTTGTCATTGTATTCACATGTTAATGGTCTACGATTAACAGGAAGGTTTCTCTCTTATACTGTAATCTATCAGTCACAAAGGATCTAACCTACAGTATTGCCTCAGTACTTCTCTTTGAAAGGATGCAAGAACAGAATGGACCACAAGAGCAAATTACTTTGGGAACATGAGTCTATAGGCATGTTACACTTTCTTACTGAACAAGCACTAGACAAAAAGGAGTTGGAAGACAAAACTTCCCTTTTGGACATTTCACCTAAATAGCACCAAACACTGCAGAGTGGCAAGCCAGTCAAATCCAGGGTTCAGCTCTCCAGACACTCCTCTCAGCCTTCAGGTGAACTTTTTTAACCCATTTTAAAAATTCTCAGTTTTCAATTTTCTATACAGAAAACACAGTTAACAAATTTCCACTGATAAAAAACAGTCCCTTTTTATGCATTGTCAGTTTTGAGCTTCAGCCTGATTCCTGCTTTGTTCCAACACTGGTGAGGTAGAGATGAGAAGGAAATCCCATGGCACCAGCCATGACGATGTACTGCTTGAATAACCCCCATCTGACATTCCCACTCACCATGGGCAAGCAAATTTAGCAACAGCAGCTTCTGTGACCTCTCACACATATACCCCAACTATTTTAGTCCACAAAGTTGCAGTACAATCTAAAGATTGAACTTTCCCAGAGGGAAATCTATGTCCTGTCTCACTGCAGATTGCTAGAATTTCTGTATCAGTTCTAAGATGGGGGCTGGACTCTAAAGGTGATTCTGAGTGGATATTGGAAATAAATGTGCTTTTGGAAACCAGAACATATAGGTCCACTATCCAAGAGCTTCAATGGGAAGTGCTGCTTCTGATTTTGAACCTTCATGGTATTTACAACATTAAGTGAATTGCTGTACATGCAAGTAGACTGACTAGTGTAACATCACCCTTTTTAAGTTACAATGCCACCACACCTGTCCTCTCTTGCCCAAACACATTTCACTGAAGTAACTGGTTCTGTTTTTCCATGGTGCAGTATTTTCCCTATGTCATGTTGTATTGATTTTATTTTTCTAATACCTGCAAAAATAAGAGGCATGAAGTTGAATTCCCTCCCTCTGACTATTCTTTTCCAGCTCTTCCCTGACACTCCTTTGAACTTACTTTTTGGGGAAAATAAAGTATCAATAATTCCTCTTTTAAGTTACAATTAAAGACCTTCTAAGGGACACAGAATTTCTTGGCAAAGTTGTGTTAAGGTTCACTTTGAAGGAAGATCTTTTCACCAGTTTTCAGGGACAAATGTACTTTACCTTCCAAAGTCGCAGAGTTTTAGAACAGCAGTATCAGGGTCCAGTAAGAGGTTCTGTGGTTTTATATCCCGGTGGCAGATTCCAAAGGAATGGATATAGGCTAAACTCCGGAACAGCTGATACATGTACAACTGGAACACAGAAATACCAGTAAAATCAGGCTAAACAATTGGTTTAGCACAAACCATTATGAGAAGGAAAACAAAATCACTGAGAAAAAGACCATGAATGCCTATTAGGGCTATGACGGTGGGCAAGGCCTTTGCGTACCTCCCCCACACACCCTTTGCTACACACACACACGTGGTTCAAACCTTTTTATGTGTCCTTTGAGATAGCACAATTACCATAATTCCAAAGAAATACTTGTGCCAGTTTTCCAACATATGTAAATAATGGCAATCACAAAAAGCATACACAAAGTAAAGGAGTTTCAGTTTGTTCTACAAATCAGCATCTTCACAGCAGTGAAGTAATCCAGATTATTAAAAACCCCCAAACAAACAAACAACTAAAAAAAAATACTCCATAAAATCCAAAAGAAAAACCTTTATTTGATGAAGCTATACAAAACCAATAAAACTGACTGTTCAGAATAATTTTATGCAAGGCACAACAAACAAGTATGCTGAGGGAGAGTCTTCTCTGCCCACGTGCCATGGCTGGCTTACCCCTTAGCAAGGCAGAACATAGGAAGGAGAGACACAAAGCCAAGAATTTCACAGGACAACCTTAGAGGGCAAGGGGGATGTCCAGCTTCTGGAGCTACTTACTTTTGATTATGGATAATAAAAAAGCTGCTGGATACAATTAAGCATGTATGGCATATGCAGTCATAAAGGCATGGAAGGCCCTGTTTTAAGGTGGACAAAAGACTGCCAATTTATTTTTATATTTTTGTTGTGTCCCCACAAGTTTCCATTTAAATTAAGCTACAGGAAGGACACTATACCAGAGAAGCACCTCCACACTTTTCTTTTACATGCACATTTTCCACAGTTCACCTTTAACAGGTGAACTTTAACAACCATTTTTAATTACTTGATATTGATATAAGGTCATGTTTGCCTCTCTTTCACTGCTATCTTTGTCATCACACTTTTGCTCCCCCTTGTTTTCTGTTATTTGTTTGGCAGGGAAGTAGGAGAGGGAGAAGAATTGCTTGAATTTTAGCTTTAGGTCTCTGTTTTTCATAGTTGCTTCTGAAGACCACAGCTCTGCACAAAGAAAAGCAAACAAACATATTTTCCGAATTGCCTGTTCTAGTCCCTTAAGTATGCATTGTGCAAGTGTATTGCAAAATAATGCAAAAGACTGCTCTAACTTGAGGGGTCAACATGTGGGATTTAGAAAGTATGCCTTTCATCTCCACACAGCAAATCCAAAATTTCCAAGAACTCCAGGTTAGAAATTACAAATTAAAACTAACCAGAAGACTACTGGAATAGCTTCTGTGCACCTATAAGTTTCTTTGTTCCCCAAAGCAGCTCTCTACCTGTCTACTTATCCATCAGAAGTGAACAAATAGTTATGTTCTGACCTTTGTGCAGCCAAGATGCCTGGAAAATTGCAAAATCCTTAATGACATTAAGGTAACATGAACTTTTAAAATACAGGATTATATAAAAGCCTTGCCAAAAAAATAGGAATAGCTTTCCAGGCTACCTGGAACAGGAAGTCCCAGGCATCCTGCAAGATGAAAGAGCTGAAGCAGATTTTTCTCTGAAAGTGTAAGGAAAAACAATTTTCTCAAGTTCCCATAACAGAAAAATTAGGGCAAGAATACTGCGGGCTCACACTTCCAGGTTGGCAAATTTCTGAACTTTGTCCATATATAAGGCGCTCCAGAGTATAAGGCGCGCTTCCGGGTTTGGACCAAAATTTTAGTCAAAAGGGTGTGCCTTATACGTGTGAAATTACTGTAATTTCTCAAAAGCCAAACCTACAGATTTAGGAGAGCACATAACCTGAAGACATGCTGTTCCACCAACAGACCAGAGCGACCCCTGAAGTCTGCTAGATGATAAAATTTGTGCTTTCTTAAAAATCATGCAAAAGTGATGCCTATTCCAGAGACATACCATTTACAATTTGTCCAAATAGTTATGGTACCAAATTTCATTATTAAAATAATTACTATTTTTAGCTTTCACCTTTGAAACTTTAATCTTATTCAACCAAATTGAAGTTTTTTCTTCAGCCGATCCTTACATTAAGAGTTACACTTTTAAAGAGGAGTCTGGAGAAATCAATATGCATCAGGAAAATTTGTTGGCAATTTCCACCAAATATTACTGTATGTCATATTAACAAGTTAATGCCATGTAAAAACATCATAATTCACTAGTGTGTGGATTGTGGTCCCACAATATATGAAACGGAGCTATGAGGCCCCAAAATGAGAAATTTTATTTATTTTAACCCCTGTGTAAACGATCAAGACAACCTGAGTAAGGTTTTGAACCTACAATGGGCACACAAGCACCTTATCCCATGTAGCTTTTGAGGACATAAGCCAATGAGCTTCAAGTGGAGACAAAAGTGTGGCTTTCACTACCACAACAAAAGCACATGAACTCATATGCGAGCAAAAGATGAAGATAACAGATTAGGAAACAACCTCTTGACATCCTCTTTCAGTTCCTGACCTTTGTTCTATTATGTCTTCACCATCTCAGGAAACTGAAAGCTGCTAACCTGGCTAGTGTCTGTCTAAGCTGCTTCAAAAACAAAAAACTCCCTCCACACTCAGTCTCCCCAGCCCATTCCAAGATTTCTGTAAGGTCAAAAATTGGAACTGTTTGTTAAAGTCTCAACCCTCTCTTCTTCCTTTGCCATAACAACAAGTAATTCTAAACTCTTTTCCTAGCCTCAATATCTATTTGCTTCTAAAAATTTCTGAAAATTTTCTATTATGTCAGAAAAGAGTATTCACAGTGTATTTCTATAATATCTTTCTTCACCTAACCACATCTGTCAGTTACCTACCTTGACATAAATCATAGGGAGTGTCTGTTTGGCCCGACTATAATGTCTGGCAACTCTGTACACTGTTTCAGGAACATAGTCCAGCACCAAGTTGAGGTACACCTCATCCTTCTGAAAGAGAATAGAGAAGAAAAACAAATCAGCACTAGATTTGAGGCATGAAGTACAATACAAGTGTTCAGAGAAAACGAAAAGAAGAGAAAGCTCTGGATATTTTGAGTCCCATCTTTAGTGTGTGAACTGCCATGGACTTACTTAGACTTTGCACTTGTGCATTAATACTTCTGTCAAATTTATGTTTAAGGTCATGTTAATTGTTCTGGTCTCCAATGTAGGATATTTTCAGATTATAAATGGAGACAAGCATATAGTTTTTCTGCCCAGTCAATATTTTCATTAGGAGAGTATTTCAAGGTAACATCTGCATAATTAGTTAAAACATCCTATTAACTCATTAGTCCCTTACCTGCCAAAACACAAGAAATGCAAATTTAAAAGTTCAACACATCAAAAGTTCAAACAACCTTCATCTTTTAGAAATATTACATACTGAAATACTGAAATACTTACTTGACTTAGAAATATATACTTACTGAATTCTCAGCTATTAAGAGATTAATATACATTAACCATTTGTATACAGTAAGCCAGTGTTAACCTGTTTACAGATATTTCAATGTCCAGTAATCTCAAACATATGAACTTATTCATGACAAAAGCCAAAACCAGTATCAAGTATAATTTTTAATATCTAGGATTAAGTTAGAGATGTTGGGGAACATAACACAAGAGAAAAAACAGTAGTAGCTTTATAATAAGGTACTTTGTTACATTATAAAGTACCTTATACATTAAGGTACAAAGGAAAGAAAGAACAAAGAGGACTTAAATGACAAAATACTATAATCATATAGTGCTTAACTGCAAAATTGAGAATTTTCAGCAGTAAAACAGGTCTTAAAGAGATTTCTGATATTTTAATGCAGTCTTCAGTGCAAATCGTACCAGGATTGTGAATACATTTAATGTTAGGGGGTGGATATAATTAACTAGATTAGCATGAAAAGTTATTTTGAAAGCTAGCGGGTTCATTAGAAGTAACCTCTCCTGCAGCTGCTATTTTATCATCTAGAACTTTCTCTAAAGAAAGACAATACATAGAGAATTTACATGGATGGAAACAGCACAGAGCTCCCAAGTCTTTGACTGGAGGGCCTTGTCAGAAGATCTACTGTCTATCTGCATCTTAACACCTAAACCCAAACCTCATTTAGCTACAGCAATTTAATACTACTACTCTACTGTGACTTGACCCATCACTTCAAGCACAGAGCGAAGTGTGTTTCTCTCACAGTGCTCTGCTGTCCTGCCACAGCAAAGAGCAGCAGTCTGGTACACTGTAACACACAGAGAAATATACACCTTGAATACATATGCAGAGAACTACTGGCTTTGTGCATTTTTAAAGGCTCAGAATTTAAGATCTCTGTTCACCATTTTTTGACAATAAAGGCTTGTATTTTCAGGACATTTTATTAGCTCTTAACAATACCTCCTAATAGAATAAGTCACCATGCATGGCCCTGCTTACGTCATTCCTCCCTGCCTATGCTGATGCTTCTCCCAGCACCGTCCCAGGAACTAGGAACAATGTGAAGGCTTCTGGGGACCAAACTGGGGAGAAGAAAATTTTTGAAATGGATGAGAAGGGACAACTACCAGCAGTGCAGAGGAAATACCAGACAGCTCTGGAACTCCACAGACATGCAAATGTATACAAGGAAAAAAAAACAAACCAAGAAACAAATTCGTATTTTAGCACTTTCCCTGCAATAAGAAAAGTGCTTATTTTCCTGACTCCCACTTCAAGCCAATAAAATTCATCCACCACCTCTTCTTAGGTCAGGCCTTTCAAGATTTAGTTATAAAATATAAAAAAAAAATAATGTCCTTGAAAATTCAAAGTTAGCTTATGCCTGGTAAGGCAACCTGTAAACCATGAGAGTAAACAGTTTCATGAACATGAATGCTGTTTGCTTCAGTGAAGGTACAACCTGATGAATATTCTAAATGTCTGCTTCTTAGAGGATGGGAAAGTCTTACTGGTGACAAATCACTGAGTACTGTTACTGAGGTTGGTGACTTTGATCCAAGGATTCATGTTGCATATATTGAAAAGATTCACATAAGAGATTTGAGGGAAAAAATGAGTAAAAAATTAATCATAGTGATTTTATAAATCTCTCACAATACAAGCAAAAGGACACTTGTAAAACATGATTAGTAAACCCTGTCTATGCTATTTCACAGCAGTGAGTTTTGAGAATTACAGAACTACTCTCCAGTCCATATAATCTTTGTTTTGCTTTTAAGTGCCTCCATTTTTATTTCTAATTTTACATTCTATTAAAAATGGGACCAATTTAATAGCATGACATAACATAAGCACAAAAAACCTCAAGGCATCTTTAGAGATGGAGGCTTCACTTCTGAGTTTTGATGCCATCCACAGTACCTAAACAAACAGCATGGGTTTTCTGTGATACTGCTCCTGTGTAAATCTGTATCACACAGAACGCAAAGGCACATGAACACCTTTCCCCCCCACCATCAACTATCAGGTTTTGATCTACCAGTCGAGGGACCCAGAACTCCCAATACACAGCTACAAAGGCAATGCTTATGCCATTGACCATGTAAGTAGTGGCATATTTCACTTCTACCACATGCAACTGACTCCAGAAATTCTCTTAATGACTGCTATAATGAATTAAAGATGATTCAAGTGTTTTGAGAGACATCCTCCTGATGTCATCTGATATTGGTCTGATAAACATACAAGAAAGAGTTTTCACAAGCCCTAATCATTCTCAGTAAGCATGAACTGGATGAAAATAATACCCAAGTTACCTGGATTCCCCTGAACAAGATTCAGGACAACCTAGGAAGCAGTCATGGCCTGACAAGCTCTAAGCATGATGCAACCTAGTTTGCCTACCTCATGCATTCCTCCTGAACACATATTTTTCCACTGACCCAGATGTATTGTAATAGGAAACAGGGTTAGCTCAAAGACCTTGCCAAGTGAGGGCAACTGCTCAAGGATCAACTGGGACGATCATGGCTTTTCTTTCCATTACAAGAAACTTCACTGTATATTCCACAAATGACTTGTTTCCATACTGCTGTTTCAAAACTGCTGGTCTGGGAACAAACCAAGATAACCTGACCTGTCAAAAGCACACCTGAAATGATCTACAGAGAAAAGTTCAGAGGAAGCTGCAGCACACAAAATACAGAAAGCAAACATGAGATGTCATTAAATAACTCACTTCTCCTTAAAGACCTTGGGGTTTACTAGCTTTCTGCTGCCGGTCAAATGTTCATGCGTATTTATAGTCTCCTGTGCTTGCTGCTAAGGTTATGACCATGTACAGTTCAAAATAAAAAAGAGGAAGGGCAGAAGGCCAGATTCCGAAACCCAGGATCTAAGTACTTCACTGGGATTTTGACTTTAGCAATGTGGCTCATGTACCAGCAACTGTATCAGATGCAAGAAGCTGCAGATAAATCACTTGGCAGATAAATCCTCAGTTGACAAACACTGCTCCAAAATGAGCCACAGAAAAATAAACACTGTTTTGCATCTCTCAAAAACTACCAATTCCGGCACTGCATCACTTTGGTGGAACTCTTAATGCAAGCAAATACTCACACAACCTGTACCATAATAAGAGGCATGAGAAAGACTAGGACACAAGAGGCAAAACATTTTAGCAACTTCATTTTATTTCTTGTGTCAGAAATTGGAGACAAAACCCGATGAAAGTACATAACATTACACACAATGTAGCTGAGGACTGAGTGCAAATGAAAATGTTGCCTTACTGATAAAAGAACGGCTGCATGGAGGTCTCAAACTCCACTCTAAAACTCTTCTCTTTTTCAGTCCAAATAAGTATAGTAATTTCACGATTATAAGCCGCACCTGATTGTAAGCCCCATGTCCAGGTGTCAGCAAGGTTTAGGTCTTCCTCAATTTTTAAGCCACACTTTCCTAAGCAGCGAACTTTCAAAAAGTTGCCAACTAGTAACATAATTGTGGTATCACGTGGTTTACTGGCAGGTGCTGACCTTGGAAACATTATTTCCAAGCTAAAAAAGATACAGACAATAGCTGCAGCAGCTTACCCTGAAAGTTTTATTAACAAGTGGAAAAATATACGAACAATAGCGTGGTCATTTTACAAGCATTTCCAACGAATCCACATTGCCTTTAAATAGCCACTCAGCTGGGCAGCCGTACAGCCGCATGGGTGGGCGGACAGCTGGGTGGACAGGGAGCTGGCCAGCCGCGTGGGCAGGTGGGGAGCCGGGCAGACGGAGAGCCAGGCAGCCACACGGGTGGGCGGGGAGCCAGGCAGCCAGAGAGCTGGGCTACAACGCAGGTGGACGGGAAGCCAGGTGGCCGGAGAGCCGGGCAGCCACTTGGGCGGGCAGGGAGCCGGGCAGATGGGCAGCTGGAGAGGGAGCCGCGCAGGCAGGGGGGGAGCTGGGCGGACGAGAAGCTGGGCAACTGCATGGGCAGGCGGGGAGCTGGTTGGGCGGGCAGGGAGCTGCGCAGCCGCACAAGACTGAAAATACCGAAAAAATACAAAGAACTATCACGGGCTCGGATCAGTGGCGCTGCCCCACCACTGGGGCCTCGCAGGCTCTGGCTCGGCTCGGGACTGCTGTGGGATCTCACTTCCGGGTTGGAAAATTTCTGAACATCGTTCATATATAAGCTGCTCCGGAGTACAGGCCGCACTTCCGGGTACAGACCAAAACTTTAGTCAAAATGGTGCGGATTATAATCATAAAATTACTGTGATCTGTTTAAAGCACCCTCCAGTTGCACTTAATTGAGGTAAATATAAAGAAACAGCTATTGAATAAAAACAAAGCAATGACTATTGAACTCAAAGATTCACTTTTCTAGATTGTTCCTTGCAGTGATAGTTCAAACACTGCTTCTCTGTGATCATCCCCTACCTCAACAAACCTCAAATTGATCCTGAGTGGTTCCTAAAAACTTTTGTTAACTTTTGTTTTCATGTATCAGACACACTGCATTTTCAATGTGCACATATGAAGCAGCAACCAATATTTATAGTCATGATGATGGAAGCCAGGGGGGGTCATACATGCCAAACACCAGACTGACAGCAAAAGGAAAATTTGTACTCTGAAAATATATCAGCATCTAATAAGACATTGGGAGTATTTCTGAACTGCCAAGGCCTATGTGGAATCTAAGGAAGACTTCTCTGAACATCTAGTAATAGGATTAAAAGGTTAAGAAATTATTCTGGGTGCTCTTTCTTCTAGCATGACCAAATGTATTGCTCAGAATTTGGAAAAAGTGATGAACATGCTCATTTCAGTATCTCCTGGCAGATTAGTAGCAGTGTGACAGTGGTTCTGCTGGGGTTTGGGATGGGTTTTCCTTTGTTTTCCATGGACTCCACCTGATCAGCTGTATGAACACAACTGAGAGGAGATGAACAATACAGGAATTTCTTAAACTAACTCTGCATTAGGAGAAATAAATGTGGAATTGCACTCTGAAGAAACTTGCTTTACATGCCTAAATGCACACAGATAAGCGATATGCTTAAGTAATATGCCTCCAAAATTGACTTCTTACTACTAAAATTATCCCAAGGTTTCAGTATTAAGGCTGTATGAGGCAAACAAACCAACCCATTTACTCCAGAGGATATTTTCTTCATCATATGACAGCACCCCACTGATGATGTTTAAGAGATAGGTGCTGGACGGAGCAGTTACTGACAGGATGCAGCTATGCAAGGGTTCTGTCAAAAAGCACCTGAGATTTACCTTTCAGTTGGAAAGCAAGAAAATGCCTTTCAGCATTTCATGTGGAGTATGCCTCTTTTGAGAGTGCGTTATTTTAACACTAGAGTGTCAGCGTGAGGTAAATTATGCCCTTCACCCTGACTTAGGCATGTAGATTTAGACACACAAGGTTCAAAGTCACAGTTTCTGTCCTACATAAAAAAAAAAAAAATTAACTTTTCTTTAAGCTACAAACAGCACACATTTCACACCGCTTTATCAAGCACCATGCGAGACCCACCCTCCTTCTCTTATTTTGAAGGCTGACATTGGATGTTAAAGATACAAACACCTTTTACACACTTTCAAAGACAAAGCAAAATTTGTAGCCTTCCTACTCTAACTAATGAGTAGACATGATACACAATAAAAAATCGAAAATGAAAAATATGTGCTAGCTTACCTTATTTGTATGAAGGAATGGTGACATCAAGTGGCCACGTGTGTCTGTTTTTACTCGCAGTTTACAACCACATCTATTTCAAAACAGAGCTTTGTCTGCCACCAAAATAAAGGGAGTGTAAGCCTGGAGATACAGTTGTGGTTTCACACAGATAAATCCAGGGGTGTAAGAACAGTTGAAGATTCAACTTCAGTGTTCAGAGAGATACCAATACTTTTTAACAGTACTGCAAATGTTGGGCAAAGTATGTCCTTTCCTAATCTCTCACTCTTTATGACTTGAGTTTGAGAACTGAGATCTGTCCCAAAACTTCTGTTCCTATGTCTACTTGTCAGAACTTACCAAACTGCTCTATAATGCTCATTACTTTTCAGCAAAACACAATCTTGTTATGTATATGGGAATTGCCAAGTAGGTCAGCTGTGATGGCAGCATAAGGCCAGAAGTCAAGCCTCCCAGTAAAATTGATATTTAAGAGCTTTCTTAGATCTTGTTTGAAGACAGCTGGTTTATACTATCTACCTTTGATCACTGAAAGAGTAGAGGTTCTTAGGTGATGCACTAAGACATTCTTTGTCAGAAGTAAAAAAAAAGAAAAAAGGCATTTTATGACCTAGTTTTCCCCTCTAAAGAGCAGCTACTGTAAAGGAGAAGGTCACACATTAAAATAATTTGGGAATCCCTGATGGTCTTGCTTATTTTATGCCCTGTGAAGTCCTTAAGCTTATGGATGTGCAGTAATTTCACGAATACAAGCCGCACGGACTATAAGCCGCATCTCTGGGTGTTGGCAAACATTTTGTTCTTTGTCCTTAAATAAGTCGCACCTGAATATAAGCAGCTCTGTCGTTACCAGTGAGGACCTGCGTGCAACAAAGTTGCCAAATGGTAACAGAATCGCGGCATGGCGGGGGGTTTACTGGCTCGGCTAAGGCTGTGCAGGCTCACCCTGCTTGGGGCTGCCAACGGGGCCAGGACGGAATCCCCCCCCGCTCCCGTGGAGGCAGCGGCGGGCAGGGATGGAGCCCCCCCACTCCCGTGACAGCGGCAGGCAGGGACGGAGCACCCCCTGCTCCTGCCGCGGCAGGCGGGGGCAGGAGTCCCCCGCTTACCCCAAGGGCCGAGGGGATGGCAGCACGGGGCCCCCTCGTCTCTCCCTCGGGCTGTGGCAGAGGAGGGAAGCAGGGACCTCCCCCGCCCCCCATGCTGCCTACAGGGAGCCAGCTCCACCACTCTGGTACAACAGAGTAACAATTTGTAGCAATCACGAAATGCCGGCTTTTACTGGCAGGTTGCTCGACTCAGTATCTCGGTTTCCACTTCAGGGGTTGGAAATGTCAGAAAATTATTCACATATTAGCCGCTCCTGAATGTAAGCCACATTTCCGGTGTGGGAGCAAAATTTTAGTCAAAACGGTGCGGCTTGTATTCATGAAATTACTGTACTTCGAAGGAGAATTTCTACGAAGTTGGAAACATTTGCCCAACATCTAAAAGACAGGACTGACATAAGTGAGCTGTGGATATTTGAACCCCAGCTCCCTAGCAGGGACTGTGCCAAAAATTGGCCATAAATCTGTTGAAAGATGAAAATTAAGAGATGATGTTTGCATCACTGGACTGTCCTGCATACCTTGTGATGAAACAAAAAGCACAGTCTTGGAGATCCACTGTTTTCTTGATTGTTCACTACTTTCCAGAGCGAGTAGGAATTTCTGATTCAGGATCAATCCATGACAAAAAACTAGGCAAGACAATACACAATAGTTGTTCAAACTACATACCTGCCTCAGGACAAACAACACAAGCTGCCTTTCTAATGGCCATCCACCACTGGGAAAACGAAAGCAGGAGCTAGAGTTGGCAGAGGAATGACTTGAGAACAGAAGAGTGACCAAGGAGATGTACTGGATTGTTCACCAGCCTAGCGAGAAATCTCAAAGCTTCACAATCTCTCTGCATGCACCTCCCACACTAAGGATCTAGTCACTGCTGCCTGCTCTGCTTTTGTGAAGCCCTACCACATATAGACAAAACTATTTCTAATAAGAAAACCTACTCAAAACAAGAGACTGCTCATAACTACAACTAAGGAAATTCCCAGCCTGTTGCGAACCCTAACGCAGTAACTGATAATCATTATAGGATGACTGGTGCCGTTTTTTAAATAAGCTAGGCAGGCCTCAGGCAAGGACTACAGAGATACTAACATCACAAAACTCCTCATAATTTGTGTTAATTACTTCTTTGTTGACAACACACAAGATCTGCCAGGGATTGAATGAATGGTAGTTACTAAATTCATCTCTAGTGATGGTCTTCAGCACATCACTAGGCTGGTGCAAAACATTTCCATAGACTGTCAGTGTAAAATTGGGTTCAAGGTTCTGTTAATAGCCTTTTTTATGAAATGGATGGTTCTTACATGAAGACTCATCCGTACACTACTGTAAGAAATAGTGGTGATGTTCATGCCTCTCTGAAGGTGGAGGATGTAACAGGGAGATATAGCTTGCAAATCAGACAGTTGCCCCTTCTTCCAAACTTCTCCATTGCCATTTAATCCAGTGCTGCCAAAGCACAGGAGATCATGAACAGAAACTTATAGATGCATCTCAGCATGTATCTCCTGCATGTTTATTTTAAACTTCAGCCTAAGTCTATGGGATTACATTTCCATCCTGAGCCTTCATGGACTTTTGGCTAGTTTTCCTTATAGCTAAAGCTAAATAAGACCTGACATCAATTAAAGCATGCAGAAGGGCCAGCTCAGCCCCAAAAAAGTGTCAGCATATTGCCTATTGATGATCTCTCTCTGCTGCCATTTTTGCTTTGAGTCCTCTGAATACTAAGCCACCTTAAGGAGGAAAAACAAAAGGATATAACCTACAGGTGGAATTACTCAAGAAAAATTGTATTTACTTTGATTTGATAGAGAAACAAATCCCTCCAGTAACTTTTCATTCTCTTTTGTACACAGGTATGAATCAATCAGTCTATTCAACACTCTAAAGTATCCATACAAGAAAAACTGACAGTTATGAAATGCCACAAAAATCTAACCAGAAACAAAGAGGGATAAAAAAGGCAGAATCAGGAATTCATTTCATGTTTTACACAGCTGAGTAATTTCATTTGACAGCCACTGATTTAAGAAGTTAGGCCACTCTGTAAAACATCAAGGAATACTCTTAGCAAAGGAGTCAGAGGAATTATTTCCCATATTCATGTTTACCCTGCCTTGGAACATGGCTTGAAAGGTTCTCAGCAGAATTAGGCTAGAAAGGATAGGTGGCAAGATCATCTCCCCTTGCAAAAGTAAAACAAGACCTACATTTTTGTATCATGCTAAATGCAAAGCAGCTCCTGAAATTAAGAAAAGGTAGCAAAAATTAACCCTGAAATATACGCCTTCCTAATAGTGTCTGATCTGCAGTGGAAAGCTGACAGGCAAACCAGGCATCTTGTTCAAGACCTTATCCTAAGGCATAATATCAAAGCTATCAAACAGTGAACCCAGCTAGTCCTAAAATCCTACTCATTTCCTCCAAGAATTACCTAGAAAACCATAAATCACAGAAATGCAGCATGGAAAAGTCTTATGACTGCTTTTATCAGGAGAGGTTTTCATACACAATTCAACCCATTATTTGGTTGCTTTTTCTTTCCCTCTGGCTCATTCTACCAGATATAATTACACATTTTAGATTACTGAAAAGCACATTACAGCTATGAAATTCAGTGCCCTGCTATCAGGTATCTCATACAGTCTCAAAAGAAGAAAAAAATCAGAATCCTTGCTGGCAAATTCATTAAGGGACTTTTGAAAAAACTGGTTATCCAATAGGTCTGACAAATGTCTGTAAAGCTTCAAAATTAATGAATCAAGGAGGAAATAATTTATAGAAGCAATTTGAATGCCAAGCCTGTCAACTGTCATCTTAATATAAATTACCTTCTTTGAGCTCTTTTAGACTAGAAATCATTAGTCAAACATGATTAATACTTAGTACTCAGAACAACTTTTTACATCTATATATACACATACAGGTATAAATATGTGTGCATGTATGTGTATATATATACACAAACACTTTGTTGTATAAAGTCACCATAAATTCAAAGATGTTTAGACAAGATGGAGTCACCAAGTCACAGAAAAGAAAGGAGAAGAAATCAAAGCCACATTTGATACATGATTTTCATGCTGCTAAGTCTTGATGGCTTTTGTCAAAAGCAGGAAAGAAGTTTAAGTGAAAAAAAAGGGAGAGTTCATCTCCAGGAAAAAGAAAAGATAGGGAGCTTGAGCCCTTCAACCAGTTCCACATAGCCAGCAGAAACACATAACGGAAAGCTCCAAATCTCTACAAACTAGCGCTACAACTTGGACACAGTTAAGGAATAGTCTTACTAGCAAGAGATTTTAGACTTGTTTTTTTATTTGATACTTTTCCAGTCAAGAATGAAACCTCCTGTTCTGCTAGAATGAAGACAGTTTTAAGGCGTCTAAAAATATCTAGCAATTGAAATGAATTAAAGTGACTGTTCGGCACATGACTCAAAGAGTGCCAAGAGTGCCAGTCTAACTAGATATGGAGAAATCCTTTGAGGTATTTGTAAACCAAGACAGATTTAACCTTCTTGAACATTGGTGCAAAAAACAAAACAAAGCAAACAAAAAACTACAAAAAAAACCCCAAAAACCAACCAACCAACATCCAACCCAGAAAGAGAAGTCTCTTGGCTTGGAGACGCTGGTGTCAAGCACCAAGGAAGAAGTCCGAGCAACAGGAACAGGTGGACTAAACACTGTGGCAGGAAAATCTTTATGCAAAAGAATGCTTGATATATAAGTATCAACATTTAATTAAAGAGATGTTGGGGGGTTGGGTTGTCCTCTTCTTCTCTGTGGAATCTTCCCCATTGTGATGTTAAGAAACTTGTTAGCTACACCCTAGGACAATGTCCAGTGACAAAGGGAGGACACCGTGAGACCAGGGGAGGGGTGGGGGAAGGAGGTGGAGAGGTAACTGCGCTCTCTGGGACACACTCTCGACCATGCTTGTCAGAGGAAGACATCCAGGCCGTGACTTACGACCCACCTTTGCCATCCCCACACGGGGAGCCATGTTCGCTGCTGCTGGCCACTGCACTGCTGCTTTTCCCCGCTCCAGCCTGCTACCACTGAGCACCCAGCTGAGAGCCACGACCCACACGGTGAGCGAGGGGAGTCCTTCCCCCACCCGGGCGTCTGCTGCCACAATCCCAGCCCTCCGCAGCTGCGCGGGACCTGCCCTGCCCCCCCCACCACCGGGACTGAGCGCAGGAAGATGGCATCTGCGTACAAAAAGGACTGGAACTGAGTTACTGTTCTGTTTTATCGCTAATTTTCAGAGCTGATGTTGTTTTTGTTTGTCTTATAGATATATTAGCAAAAAACTGTTATTCCTAACCCCGTATCTTTGCCTGAGAGCCCCCTTAATTTCCACATTATAATACATTGGAGGGAGGCAATCTTCATTCTCCATCTCAGGGAGGGATTCCTGCTTTTCTTGGCAAATACCTGTCTTTCAAATCAAGACGAGAGATCAGTAATATAAGAGTTGCATCTGAGATTTTCCCATCGCAGCTAACGTACAGTAATTTCACGACCATAAGGCGCACCTGACTATAAGGCGCACCTGCCGGGAGTCAGCAAAACTCGCAACATTGTAGATCAGATAAGGCACACCAGTCTATAGGGCACACTTTTTTTTTTTTGCAGTGAGGCTCCGCCCCCAGCTCTTCCTGCAAGGTTGCTGGCCGAGGCCCCGCCCCCACCCGGCAGCCATTGGCCCCCGGGCCCGCCAGGAC
>PYHW01009147.1:2667354-2681798 GCA_013186435.1 Turdus rufiventris | reverse complement strand
AGTCGTGAAATTACTGTAATTTCCACAAGTATGGATTAATGGCAGAGGATCATCAAGTTCTTCACAAAGACAGTCAACAACTGCAAGCCCAACTCATCACTACACCACCACATTTTCTGCTATATAATGCTTAGATTTTTATATTACTCTTCCCATTGGACTTGGTGTCAATAATAAGTTTATATAAACCTGTGGGGACGTATCATTTATATCTGCAACTGCTTCCTAAATATCATTCCTGGTTACCAGATGGGACATTACACTTTTCTCCCTTCTCCACCCTGCAAACAGACAGCTTTTGAGCATAATATGAAGGAACAGATGCTATTGCTTCCCAAAACTGACAAAAGCGTGAAAAGAAATACTGTCCTTCCTTCCTTCCCACATGAATTTCAGAACCAATTTGCTGCTATCTAGAGCTTTTCCCAAACAGCAAACTCCAGCCCCTTTCCTCCTAGTGGAGTACCAGTCTGCTACAAGGCAACAACAGCAACCTGCTATAACCCATAGTCCATAGAGGAAAAGCTGTGACATTCAGCTTGTGTCGGCTACAGCTTCTTCTGCAGGTGTTTCCTGGGAGCTGCAAGAATGGGCATGAGTCATACAAACCATCACAGAGTTATCTTCACATACTGCCACCTACATGGAAATACTTGCCAGCTAATTAAGTGTCATTTTGTATTGAACTGCAAGAGACCTTGCAACCTGAAGTGCAGCATTACAGTGCTGATGTTCTGCTGGGTGTGTGCTGGCCCCAGGGACTGCTTCCCATTTGTCCTATTTTGCAGCAGGTAGCAGTGGAAGTCTCAAAAGGCACAGAGCAGAGGCTTGAAGACCAAGGAGCAGAAAGTAATATGAAAGAAAATGTCTCAATGAACCACAAAAATTCATTGGGCATGGATAGAGACATTTTTAAAAGCAATATTAGTGCTGCCAAAATCAGCCATGAGGAGTTCAAACAGAAGAATGCAAAATCAAGTTCAACATAATTTAAAGTTTCCAAAAGTGTTTTTCTCAAGTTACCGTTACACAAAAACTCCTGGGACAAGTATTCTAAGCAGTTTTAAAACTTCACTGTTTGTTTGCGGGAGTTTTTTGAAAGCCATTAGATAAGTCAGTTGTCTTCTGTCTGTCTGGGAAATCCTACTTCAGTTAAGTTACAAGCTGTTTTAAAAAACCCAGCCAACCAACCAACAAAAAATCCCAAACCCAAGCCTCGTTCACAGTATTTTCCTTTTTGTACTCACGCTGCTTGACGAATTTCTGTTTACAAACAAAATACTTAAAGCTTAAAAAAATGACTGCACTACGAGTAAAACATAGTTGCAAATGCTTGTTAGCACCAGCCAAGGGTAAGGAAGGAAAGGGGACATTGATTTAAAAAAAATAGATTAAAAACCCCTAAATGATATTTCTTCTTGAATGCCGTAGTTTTGCAAGCTTTCTATAAGTACAGGCAAGGTACAGGGCCAGGTCCCCCATAAAACACCTCTCATGTAACAGCAGATCTCCTCCAATTATCCCCCTGTGCACTGCACAAGACAAAAGCAATTCATCCTGGAGATGTTAGCTCTTTTTCTGGCTCCAAAGACCATGAAAGGAGTGGGTTGTGTCTCCCAGATGGCTGACCCACTTAATGAATCTGCAGTTAGCAGCCTGCCAGCTCTCATATACAGCCCTTTATAGCACTGTACACAAGTGTATCATCATCTGAAGACAACTAAGGATGCAAACTGCCTTAAAAAAATGGAGAAAATGGCAGTATCTACAAAAATTATCTAGAAATTATATAAATATTTGTAACAATATATAGAAAGATCAGAGAAAATTCAGAAGGTCATCTAGCTTATTTCCTAACTTCACAGCTTACATTAACTCCCACATAGACCACAATGATTTTGTTTTTACTCCATGGATGATCCTACTTTAAGGACAGGGCTGGACCAAGATGCCATCTTGAAGTCCATTTCATCCTGAAATTCTCCTATTTGCAAAATGCTGTTACATACTTGGAAAAGGAATACATTATAATTTCACATTAAAACTAAACCTTGTAACCTCTTCTTGAAAAAAACAAGGAATTTTTAAACCTGGACTGAATGAAAACAAATGTCAGTATCTCTTCTTGAGAGTTATTAAATCCAGCTATTTGATCTTCAAATATTCGGACAAATGCTATAATCATATATGATTTTTTCCTCTGGGCTCTGAAATTCAACCTGGAACATCTGGAACAGATGCAAAAGGAAAGTGGACAGAAGCATACAGACTAGTTCTGGGAAAAGTCTCATATATGCTTTAAATCTAAAATGCTTAACATTGAATCATAGAAAACATCTATCTGCACAAATAGAAAGGTAGAGCTACAACACATAAAGCCCAGCTGCCATTCACTAAATTAAGAAAGAGGCAGTGCATATGCAAATCTACTGCAGTCTTGTATTTTCAGTTTAACACCATTCCTTATGGACCATGCACTTCTGTACTGAAAAACATCTGTTCTAGTATGACTGTTTGGGCACCATTATAGTATTTGCTCAGTGTTATATGTCTAATATCTTCACATTTCTGTCTCCAGACATTCAGACAGTCCAATTATACCCCCAATAATTACCAGGACACATTCCTTTGTTTTTCATTCTTACCTTCTCTCCACTAGAGTAGAAGAAATAACGCAATCGGACAATGTTACAATGATCCAATTTTCTCATAATCTGGAGCTCTCTGTTCTGAAACAAGAGAAAAGCAAACAATTAGAAAAACGTTTTGTGGAAAAAGGTAAAGTACCATTGTGAATACTTTATCATACAGATACAGAAGTTGAGAAAACAAAGAACAACTACGTTGGGAAGAGGCAACAGCTTTCACATGTTTATTAATATATATTGCAATTGCTTTATCACTGAGAATGTTGTCAACTTTATTTTCTCCCTGAAATAAATGTCAAGAAAATCATCACATATTCCATGATTTACCTATTTGTTCTATCAAAGGGTCAGCGGCAAAAGGCAAGAAAACATTTTTACCTTGCCTTTTTAAAATTCTGATCTTATAATAATACAATGCATCAGCCAGAAGGATGGGAAGCTTATCCCCTTTGAATATTGTAAAATTAATGCAAACATTGTGAAAGCAAACATAACATTTCCACCTATGTGTCCACCCTTCTCTACAGTGCAAGACAGGTCTGTAGCTAAAGATCTTTTCCACTACCATTCTTTTTGCAATACCAACAAAAAGTACCTGAAATTGATTAGGTAACTAAATTTCTTTTGTTCAATCAAGGTTAAACCAATTTAGACAGACAGAATAATAGCATTATTTTCCCATTTTATATTAACCTGAAAAAGCTGTTAAAATAAAAAAGTTTATCAAATGCACAACAAACTGGGAACTTTACTCCAATATCCACTGAATAAACAAGGCCTGAAAAAATGAAGGATCTTACAGCCTAGCTGGTAAAAACAAATGAAGTTTTGAAATGCAGGTAGGTAAAAACAAGCAAGTAAAATTAGCACAGCTGTGTTTCTCACACTTCATTCCACAGCTGTTGCTACAATACTTTTTTCCTCTAGTCACATTTACACAATGCTGCTTTTCCTTTCTCAATTAATACACAATCTGCAGCTATGAAAACAGAAGGTATTCCACTTTTTATTTTGATCATAGTATTGCTAATCATATATTCTAAGCCAACAAGAACTAATACACGACTAATTCACTGGTCTTTACTAGCATCATTAACTCTGGCCAAGTTCAAGAATACTAAGGAAGAGAACTCTTTAGTCCCCACATGTTTTCACACTTAAGTGCACAAAATTAACACCCACTTTGTGCAGTGCTGTTGTCAAAACAATGATTTCGGATTCTGTGTTATCAGAGGGTCACATATGGTGTTTGTCACTACAATTAATTGTTAAGGAAATCCATGAGAACCACTCAGAGCTTCTAATGTGAACATGGTTACAAACTCTGCTTTTAATTCCTCTAAGCCACGCAGCCTTAAAAAAAAAGAGGCGCTACATAAGATGCAGTATCATTAATCCTATCGACCCTGCCACCCACTGATTGAAAAAATACTTCAGTATTAACCAGCTTTTTACAAACACAGTGAGTGACATCTCACACAGTTATCAGCTGGCAATTACTCAGCCAGTAGTTAAGAAGAAAGCAAGTCCCTCCCTAAGCCTGCCTGGCCTCTGAACTGATTAAAGCCTAAAATACCATTTGGTGCATACCACGATAGGCCTATTCTATACTGCAAGATGAAGAGAGAAAGTAAGAGAAAGCAAGGAGAGTCTGTGAGGCTTTCATATAGCTCCTGAAATCTTACGGAGCAAATTTGTAAAAAAGGAATAGAGGATTCACCACATAACCTTGTCAATATGCCTCACATCTCATAGAGTAAAGCGTTCTCCTGGTAGGAACAGGAGCTCACACTCACCACTTACTCATTCTTTATTAAATACAATTTAAAAAGTCAATTTTGGGAGTCATGGCTGGGGTTCCTGTGCTGCATAGCACACTTCAAACTTCAGATCAACAGAATCCCATCCCCTTGTCTTGTCCAAACCACTGCTGGCCATGGGGTATCTCCCTGGACCATACAACATAGGACAGATTTCAATTAGTGAGTCAAAGCAGGGATGGCTCTAGATCCCAGTGGTTACAGAATTACCTATTATGACAGAAAACTAATTTCTCCTGTTGGCTTTTACAACCTATAACAGTATTACTACAGGACTAAACCTAACACATTTCAGGTTCTAGCACCTCAACCAAATTCCACCAGCATTTCATAGCCCAACTTATGGCAAGTAATTTCTTCTTCCCTTCCTCCTACTGACTGTGAAATGGGAATAATACTTTTTATCTAATGGATTTACTGGAAGAAACATGAATATGCTAAGCATTAATGTGGACATTTTATTTTGGTAATATCTCTACTAGCGTCTTAAAATATCTATACATACTCAGGTTATCACTTTGTGTTCTTTAGATAGCGTACTTGCTGATTGGATACACTGGAAAAAAGAAATCAGCAAAAGTTATCCTAATGCTAGGCTGAAGTTATATTTATACTCTGGTATCTCATCCTAGCACAAGCACAGTTTCTGCCTACTGTGATGCTTTCCACTTAGATCCATCTCCTTCAGCTCTCATCCTGACCATCTGCTGCACCTGCATAGATTATTTCAAGAGGTACTAGTATCACGGATGTCATAAACTAGTTACACAGTAACCCATATCTTGCATCCTGCAACTAGGCAGAAGGAAACATATCTAAACTGCAATCTTAGCCAAACAGTCACCTCAGCTATCTTAAAACCAGGCTGATTCCTAATCACCACTGCCTGGTGGAGTTAAAACTGGAAATACTTGAACAGTTGCAAAACACAAATTGGATATGGCAGGGGAACAGCTACTGATGTTCATGTTCAAGAATCACTTTTTTCTCAGACGAATATTTCAAGTAGTCTCACTTTACAATATACTTCCCTGTATACATCTTAAAGGTAACAACCTTTTCACATTATGATGTGAGCTATTAAATACCAGTGCAGAACTGCTTGTAGGTGAAGGGGAAATAACTGATTATAACCAGGGAACCTTGTGTGAAATGAACAGTGACAGATGTCATACATCGAGTGCAAGAGACAAAATGCATGTCTAAAGATAATGCAAACTAAAATAATTTCAAACATGCTGATGAGAAAAGCTGGCAGTGCCCATTCAAAATACAAAGTAGATGAAAACCTAAGGCTCATGCTTATCCTTAACTCACTTTTGTCTTCCAAGAAGCATGGATGCAAAGTCAAAGACTCAAAGAGGAGGAAGTGTTTACACTTTCCTTTTCTCCCACCCATTCAACATTTAGGAAAGGGTTGAGTTTTCTGATGAGTGTACCAGGCCTATAAGCACTGCAGAAAGCAATACCCTTCAGCACTGGCCTTGCCACAGGATCCAGGAGACATTTGTTCCCACCAAAACGTGCTGCCGTGGCACGTTTCTTTGAGGAGCCGCAAACTAATGGGACTATGAACAGATTACTCAGCAAATTTTCTGCAGTTCGATTTCTTTATCTAAAATAGATTTCTTTATCCAGAAGGCAAAGGCTGCTGATGTAGACTGCTTTATGATCAGTGCATTTAAACCCTTCATTAACTACTGAAGCAAATGCCATGGAACAAAACCCTGTTCATCACTTATGAAGACAACTTTCCTAGACCAGACTGCCTTTTATCTGTTCATTAAATTGAGGAAAACTGGTTGCTTATCAAGGTTAAAGATTTGGTTAAAGATTACCAAATAATCAGATTTATAACTTCAAAGCACAGACAATAAAGTTCATGCATGAAGATTCCTGCCTTCTCTCTGAAATTACATTCCCAATCCCTCAGGTCTGTGCTAATGCTGCAGGTGATATGATACCACCGCAGGAAGGTCACTTCTGCCTTACAACTGCTATTACAGACTAGGACAATCATCGCTCCCCCTGCCACATACACTCCCTTTCCTCCCCATCCAGGGATCTCTAGAGCTAAACCACTTGGCATTCATCACTCCTAGTCTGATTCTTTGCCTTATCCCTGGTTCACATCCTCTCAATCACCTTCTCCCACTCCTTCTTACAGCAGGGGATAAAATGACTAGCTCATCAGATATGAAGCTTTATAGACTTGCAAATTCCTGAACTGGACTACAGCAAAAGAAGATAAAAGGTTTTGTACAGCTCATGTCAGCATGACACTGTCAATACACACCCAATGGAGTAGAGAAATATAACCTGGATCCAGTTCAGAAGCAAATTCTTCAGTTTCATTATTTGAAGGGCATTCTGGGTTTTGATTTTTGTTTTTCTTCTGAATCGCCTTAAGTCTCAGCAAGGTTCTTGAAGAATTATGTTCAGTAAGATGAAATGGGAGAAATTAGGAATTTATATTTTTGCTTTTTGTCACACCAAGGTCATGACCTGGTTATTTTAAACAGATGCAATTTACATATCTCTTGAACTTTTAGAGAAGATATCTTTTAGATGGAAAGGCAGGATGAACTACCAGTCTAATTCAACAAGTACCTTCAGCATCAGACTTCTTGCTTAAATCAAGTAGGAACAGCAACTAAGGTTAATGCTTATTTCTACATTTTTTAAAGTAATTCATATTACTCTTAGTATAATACCTACAAATGATGAAGCTCAGCACCTCATGTTCTTCTATCAAATTGAAAAAAATTGAAAATGGAGCATAATTGCATGAACTGTGACATTATAGACAGATACAAGCAGCACTGGTAGATCCAAATTTCTCAGTACACACACTATTCCTGCTCTTATATATGTTGTGTTTACTGTTTCCTCCTTTTCTCTGTTCTACACAAGAACTACACAAGTCTAGGCTGGGAATCTTTCCATGCTGATCATCAATAGCTGCCCACCCACGTTTAGCCCATTTTTTAGGCAAGTAATTTAAAGTGGAGACAAATGTCAACATGGATCACTGTTTTCCTCATTTACATTTAAGGCATGGGTTAGAACAAAGCCGCAGTCTCCCCCTCCTGTCAGTCATGGCATATTTACAGCACCAGCAGGTCTAATTTGGGGTGGGCTCCATTTTTAGCACACCTGTTCATCTCAAAATCACACAATCATGACCTTTAATCCAAAAATAGAGGACAATGCCAACAAACAAATACTATCTATTAAATATCTGCATCTATGACATACCAAGAGTTGTAATGCCACAACACCCACCACCTAGATCCTGCCCCCTAGATAACTGCTGAATACCTGGAGCCCAGCAGGTCAGAAAGTCCACAAACCCTGTCCTGCTGCAACCTCTACCAATGTGTAATACATACATATGCACACAAGCAGTTTTGAGAGTTAGCAATTGTAGAAACACTTCAAATTTATAACCCAAAAAGTCACAAAAACATAGATCAAATACTAATTTATATATTGCTGACATTCTCAGATTCCCTAAGGAAAACAAAAACCAAAGAAACAAAACTAAACAAAAAATTGGTGATAGTCATCAGCAGTTCAAATACAAAATTGCTGCTTTAAATACCCTCACCTCCACCCCTTTCTTACATCTCTTCCTGCTTGCCAAAGGGAAAATCCAGAGGCTAAGTACCTACACAAGATGAGAATAATGAGTGCATGTGCATCATGCCACGCAAGAGCATGAACAGAGGAAGCTGCCAGGGGGACCAAGATACAAAATGCTGGTGTATGCACTTCTGTGCAAATCAGCACATTGTGGCTGCATCATGCTCTGTTTTACATAACCAGAAAGAATCAAGGGCTCCGGACCCAGCTACATCTTGCTACCAAGATCCACAACACTGCTACACTTTTTGCTGTTTTTCATACTGCAAAAATCTCAGGCTGCACTGCAAACTGTTTCTGATATGCTGGCCTGCAAATACCCAGAACGAGTCACAGGCACAAAACGCTTGTGTCAGCTTTATTCTGTCCAAAATTTATTACTGAGCACACCGACCTTCAGCCTTGGCATAGGCACAGAGCAGGGCAAAAAGTGTCAGCTCTGAATGCGGCAGCAGTAGGCAGGACCTGCCTGAAGAAGCCAGTGGGCAGAGTGTGCTGGGCTGGAGCTGGAGCCAGGCCAGGGCAAGCTGAAGGCACAGGGTTCAGGCAAGTGTAGGTGGGGCCACCAGCACACTCCCAACCTTCAAACCCATGATTCATTAACAGCTTGACTGAAATTTAAGAGCGGGCAGGAGCTGCAGAAGTAAAAAATATGCTTTAAACTAAAGATCCAGAGTAACGAGTGAAACAAATATCACACAGCTACAAGAAGGTGGGCTAGATTTCATTAGCCCCTTCAGAGCCAGACAGATTTGAACCCCAACTACACAGTAATGAGTGAGCTCACAGGCGTAATGGATAAAAATCTGAGCTACTAACACACACCTTGTTTTTACCCTATTAATTTCTTTTATTCTATTACTGTCCCAATAAACTCAGGCATTACATCCCTTCTCAGGAAGAGACCACCTGCTCTCCAGTTCCTAACTCTTCCCCTAGGCAGTCAGCAATGGCAAGTGCCATATTATGTCATCTCCAGGCTGCTTTTTCCAACACAGATCTGAGTCCTTAAGCAGACAACTTTATCTTCATACAGTTATTACACATAGTTTCCTACAACTGGAAACAGAAATGGGTTGTGTTAAAAGATAAATCAAGCCTTGATCTCTCTTTCATTTAATTCCTGTATCTCAGCAGTTAACTGAACAGTGGAAGACAAATTCAGTAACTCACTGTTGCCTCTCTGAATGGAAGTGGAGTGGAAGAGCCTCTTAATACCATCTCTAAATTCCTTCCACTTTGAACCCAGCTTTGAAGACACACGGTTTTCCAGCATCACATCACTTCTAGACCACAATCTGAAATTCTCTAAATAATTTTTAAGTGGTTGCTTCAAATACTGTGAGCTGATGAACAGTCCAGTTTCATACTTCCATTCTACAGTATCTGCTGTGCTCTGCCAACAGCAAGTCCAGATGCAGGAGGGATTGCAGTGTACCCAAGTTAAAAAAGAAACAGAACAAAGTCTGAAAGTTAGAGAGATTGCTCAAGTCCATTAGAAGATTAAAATAAAGTGTAGTAGAAAAACTGAAAGGAAAACTATTTTGTAAAAGGCAGCCCTATACTTTCAGAAAGAATAATAGCCATTCTTTTTCAGTGGAAGCACAGATGATCTTTGTTAAAACACTCTTACAGTAAAAATCCCTTTCATAGAAATAGCAGTCAGGTTATTTCCTCATGTTTTGATTTTTAACTCTTCAACTAAGAGGAAAGTATGAAAATGCCTTTAACATCAGTCCTCAGGGAGCCTGCAACATCCATAGAACCTTACACCTGAAATCATAACTCAGAACAGGTTGCAATTAATCTACTTATCAAATAAGCTCCAGTCTCCCACAGGCATAAGACATTTGTTGGGTTGCTAATCACTATGTTATAAAACATTAATGAAATGTTTTATTACTCTTGGCCTTCTTTTACATATGATGTAGCAGATGTTTCATGCAAACAGATTCCAAAGGACTCGCAAAACAAAAATTATTTCTCCTCACTGTCAAAAAAAAATTTATTTAGGGAGCAGGTACATGCTGCATCCAATGTTTATTTTCCCCTTGTCTCAGGCCTATTGCTACATGACATGAAAATGCCTGATGTTACAAGTCATGGGGGGCTTTTATTTCAATCCAGCTGACTCCCTCAGACCTGAGAGATTTGAACAAGGTTGAGATAGATTTGAACAAGGTTCAAATTAGAAGACACAGAATAGGGAAATGGCAGGTGAAGACTGAGCCATCATTAGTAAAGGGAGAGTGGAACTGGCAAGTGGAATTAGCCTGCAGATGATTATTTGCCAAGCAGAATTAAATTTTCAGGAAGTACAAATTTGTTAATAATGAGCTCCAAGATAACTAAGCTTTTAAAAGGTTACACATTCCCTGCTGGATTCAGAGGAAGGTTGGGCAGCTCCTCCTCTGGGGCTGGAGGAATGGGAGAGGAAATGGGCTCAACTCCAGCAGTGAAGTTAAAATTGGAACTTACACTCCTTATCTTATGCCCATACACAATAAGCTAGTCTCCTCAAATTCACGGTGGGTTCCCACCCCCTGGTTTGCTAAGTTTGTCATGAGCAGATAACAAAATCTATTAGCTAATGCTGTAACTAAGAAAAAAAACTACCACAAGTGAATACCAGATCTAAGATAAACCTAAAATAATAAATACCCTACCAAATTTCAGATTATAGCCTCACATATAAGAATGTTTCAACACTCCTTCGTAGTTTTATATATAAAACCAATTCAAGCTTCCCCAAATACAAATCTTCATATTAATAGGCAGGAGCACATTCTTCCCAGAGCAGCAGAATAAATTCACTGGTTGATATTTGCTAGATACAAACAAGCTATCATACATTTGGAAAGTAAAAGCCATCTATGTCAAAGTACAAATTTACTATAAGCTGTTGAAGAATTATGTTCCAAGTTTGATAAAACAGGTTATCAGACTTTGTGCTTGAGGGTTTTTTCCTTAGTCAGCATTAGCGCTTTTCAAACACTGTCCCATCTTCAAGAAATCATTTCCTTTGGCAAAAGGGCGTCACAGCACTAAAATGAAAAGATTAGGAAATCTTCATGTTCACTTTTAGCCTAAATTGCCCCAAAGGAAGAGAACAGAGAAAAAATAGTTTTAGTAACTATATAGGTAACAAGGTGTGTTTTTAAATGACAAATTAAAAAGCAGAGACACAGCTATGATTGGACTATGATTAGATTCACAACTTAGTCACACTAAAAAGGAATACAGATCTCTAAAAAAAGAAAGGTGCAGAAAGAAATTATTTCATATGTCAGGTGAGCACCATGAATTTAAAGTGGCACACTTTTAGCAAATTTCAAAAGGCTACACTACCACCTCAGGGGCTTCCAGTTTCAGAGTTTCTCAAGCACCAGGTCCAGCTGGACTAACACAGGGTAGGGGCAACCTAATTACCATGAAGCCCAGTTCTTCTTCCCCCAGTATGTGCAAAAATCAGAATCACAGAATGGTTTGGGTCAGGAGGGACTTGGAGATCATCTAGGTCCAACCTCTCTGCCTTAGGCAGAGACATCTCCCACTAGACCAGGTTGCTCAGAGCCCCATACAAGCCAGTCTTGAACATTTCCAGGAATGAGGCATCCAGTTTCTCTGGACAACCTGCTCCAGTGTCTAACCATTTGCATAATGAGGAATTTCTTTTTAACATCTCATTGGGTTAGGTTAAACCTAACCTCTTTTAGTTTAAATCCATTCCCCCTTGTCCTATTATACATGCCCTTGTAAAAAGTCCCTCTCCAGGGCTATTATAACCTTCTACAGGTGCTAGTAAGCTGTTCTAGGATGTCCCTGGAACCTTCTCCAGGCTGAGCAGCCCCAACTCTCTCAGCCTGTTTTCACAGGAGAGCTGCTCCAGGTAGCTTTGTGAGCATCCTGACTTCCACCTTGCTTCCAGAATAAAATGAGAATTTGTACATAACCCAGTAGCAAGTAAATGCAAGAGGACTGCTCAAAACAAGGGACTGATGGAACAATCATGACTTGGTCAGACCAATCATCTTGGTGCCACATCATCCAAAGGCTTGTCAGCAGCCATCACCAGATGCTTCCAAGCAAGCTCCTAGTCATCTGGGACCCTAAAACCTGAAGACGACATTTAACTTCACTGAACCTGTAAGTTGTTTCCAAAAATACAATTGTAGAAGATAAGAGGTTCAATGCAAGTCAATCACAAATTATGTCAGAAAGCATTTCCTACACCACCTTTTCAACATTTGCATTCTTTTGTGTTTAACACAGTGTTAAGATAGGATTCTCATAATCCAGAGGATTATGAGTGGATGTCATTAAAACAGTCAGCGTAAATAATAACAGAAGTAGGAAAACCTTCACTGACCTTGCCAAATATTTCCCACTACAAGATCACATTTTCACTGATTAAGATCTCCCACTACACACATCCTGCAGACCAGATACGCTGTGGAGATAACCTGGAGTTGAGTAATGATCCTGCCCCTCTACTCATCCACACCTGAGGCCACACCTGGAGTGCTGTGTTCAGTTCTGGGCTCCACAGTCCAAGAGAGACATGGAGCTCCTGGAATGGGTTCAGCAGAGGACAATAATAATGATGAAGGTACTGAGGGGGTCTGTGCCTGTTCAGCCTTGAGAAGAGATGATTAAGAGGAGACTTCATCAATGTCTGTAAGTACCCGAAGGGAGCGTGTCAAGAAGATAGAGCCAGGCTTTTCTTGGTTGTGCCAAACCATGAGACAGGAGACCATGAGCAGAAACTGATTCATAGGAAGTTCCACCTGAATACGAGGGAAGGACTTGCTTACTGTGCCATTAACCATGCACTGGAACAGGTTGCCCAGAGAGGTTGTAGAGTCTCCCTAACTGGATATACTCAAGAATCGTTTGGAAGCAATTCTATGCCACGTGGTCTGTGCTTGAGAAGGGATGCTGGAATAGATGACCCACTGTGGTCCCTTACAACCTTGCTCATTTTGTATTTCTGTGAAATAATTTCCTTGCCACACACAACCAGTGAAAAGACCTTTTCCCCATTTTGTTAAAATCAAACTCTCTACAAAGGGTGCTGAGACCCTTTTGCATTCAAAATCCCAACCGTATGAAATAATGAAGGTTATTGCCTGCTGAGGATTCAATACTGCCTGCCTTGCTTATTTAAGCAAGACAGTGTCATTCCCTACACATTCTGCACTCAAGATTAGGTTAAAATAAGAATCACCATTGTGCTTACTGCATACTTACATTCAAAGAAATTTTAAAGGTGAATCAGTTAAAACTTTCTACATTGTTTAACTGGACAGCTGAATTCAGAAAAGTTTCAGACACATTTACTTCTCTTGGAAAGTTTATTATCTACTCAAGAAGTCAGCTACAGCATTATCACCCACAAGCAGATCTATGCAGACAAGCCAGTAGGACAGCATGCCACAGCTCCACTAGGAAGGGACTTCCTGCTACCACCTGTGCATGGCATTGTGCTTTTGGACTGTGTACAGGCTGTTCTCACTAGCAAAGAGGATTCTTTCCAACAGATATTCTTCAGTTTAAATCCAAACAAGAGTCCTTCCACTGTTTATCCTTCTTGCTAATTGATGGCCTTCATGCTGCCACAGAAATTGTTCCATGAATACACTGATTCCCTTACCTTTAACACTCCAGGTGTTGAGGGCTGGGGGGTTTTTTACTCTTTCCATCTGTAGAGAAGTTTTTCCCATTATTATGTTAAGCTGGCCAGGCGGCTCCCCTTTAGCTGTTAAGTGCTCAAGACAAAGGGATGGCTGGGCTGGCTCGAAGGCTCGATTGTGGAGGGGGGTTTGAGGGGTGGGGGGTGGTTGGTCAGGAGCTGTTTTGTCCTTCTGGGGGGGCACTCGCGCTGGCCGGCCCGAACAAACGCGGAGAAGAGAACTTCTTGCTCTGTGGTGTTACCAGGCCCTGCACTCCGACACTGCTACAGCTCCCTGCTTCTGAGAACAGCGCTGAGAACCTGGACGCAAGCGGTGAGCGGAGGCTTCTTTTCCTTCACCCATCTCCCACCTGGGACGGCCTTGCCGCGGCCACCTGCCTGCTCCTGCAGTTCCCGTGACTGAGGAAAAAAAAGCCACTCCATCCCCGTTCCACCGGCACCGTGTGGCCTGACCGGACAAAAGGACTGAGACTGAGTTTCGTTCTGTTTGTTACTGATCTGTTAATAGCTGATGTTGTTCTTGTTTGTCTTGTTGATATAAAGTAAAGAAATGTTATTCCAAAACCCATACCTTTTCCCTGAGAGTTCCTTAATTTCCAAATTATAGTAAACTGGGAGGGAGGGAATTTTTTCACTATC
>PYHW01009147.1:2640611-2656968 GCA_013186435.1 Turdus rufiventris | reverse complement strand
GGTGCGCCTTATAGTCCGGTGCGCCTTATGGTCGTGAAATTACTGTAATTTTATTATACAGACTTTAAAATAATACAAAGTTAGAAATATGATTCTTGGAATTCTTAGATCTTCTAGGCCACTGAAGTATGTCCAGGGAGGTTACAGCTGATATGACGAACAGCACACACTGCTTTCTTCAAATACTGTCAAAAGCAAGGGTAAACATTTTTTACTCATTAGGAAGGTTTCAGAAAATTCGAAAATGGAATTAAATACATGGTTGTGAGTGAGAATTCAGATGTCTACCCAGCCTTTTTGGTTGCTGCGAACAGACAGGCACTGCAACTGCAATTATAGCCAATGACAGAAGTTTCCAAGAGACAGCCAGACCAAGTACTGCTGTAAGAAAAGCATTTATCTTGGTAAATGTCTCTGATAATTGGACTAAACTAAGTTGGACCAGAGCTACAAATCTGGCCTCTATACAAGAGTTAAAGCACAGATTAGAGAAAAACCTCTCTGAAAGCAAACATTGCCCTCCAGCTGTTTAGGAGATGGAAAAACAACCTGAACACATGCCCAGGCATCTCCCGTTCTGGAAATCTTATCTGATAGCATCAGTCTTAAAGAGGGACCGTATCCCCTTAGATGAGGACAGCTAGGAATACAAGGGCAGTTTTGAATTGGGCTCAATTATCTTTTTACTGCTGCTTTTACAAATGTTCACAATATTTGTTGAAGTCACTGAAAAATATTTTCAGCCTTCCATCCCCACTTGTGATACAGACACAAACCATCTCATTAGTCAGAAGACAGATCTATTGCTCTGGGTGTTATTTAACAATAAAATGAAGGCATCATTTAGAGAGTAATACCTCCATGATAGCCTTATGAACAGTGATTCACTATTCTTCAGATCTTCAAAGTAGCTATGATGTGCAAGTTCTCAAAGACTTAAAAGAAAAGTGCTTAAATGTTATTAATTCTTATCACCATGTTTTTCCTTTGTGACGTTTTATCCCATGGGTGCTTCCAACTCAACTGAGATACAGTAAATAAAGGCATTCTTCTAAGAGAAAGCCCTAATGTTTGAATATTCAATGATCCTTAGATGGAGATATGAGAGAGCTCAGCTAGCTCCCACACAGATTCAATTAAAAAAAGAAGTTCAGTCCTTAGTTCAGAGGAAACCTGTACAGATAACAAAAGGCCACAGTAAAAGACAATCAAGAATACATGAGAGCAAATCCAACCTCTACACTGTATTTAAAACTTTAAACACTGACTTAAGATGAAGATAGCCTCTATCATAGCATTCAATTCCCATCTAGAAAGGAGTGAAGTAGGAGAGCAAAGAAGGATCCAGAGTGACCTTATTGCTCTCAAGGAGATTGTAGTAAAGTGGGGATTGGTCTCTTCTCCCAGGCAGCCACAAAAAGGATGAGAGGACACAACCTCAAGCCGAACCAGGGGAGGTTTAGGCTGGACATCAGAAGTTTTTTCACAGAATGGTTATTAAACTTTGGAATGGACTACCCAGGGAAAGTGGTGGAGTCACCATCTCTGGAGGTGTTCAGGAAATAACTGGAAGTGATACTTAGTGCCATGGTCTAGTTGACAAGGTGGTGATCAGTACAGGGTTGGAATCAATCCTGGAGGTCTTTTCTGTAACTTCAATATCCACTTGTGTGCTTGAAAGAAAGGATCCCCAGCTCAGGCACACACAAAGGAAGAGTCAAGGCTTCTATGAGATATCCAGCAGTAACAATGACTTCTCTTCAACAGTACCTTTAACATTCTCACAACAAAGCTACGATACATAGGAGTTTGGAAGATGAATCTGCTAAAACATTAAAAAAGCCAAAGATGATGCACACATCCTGTCTGAACGTAACAAAGGGAAACCAAACCTGCACAGAAGAGACAGTGATACCACTTAAAACTTTACAACTGGGTTCCCTAATACATATCAAGAGTCTAGGGTGTCAAACTCCTGTCTGCTTGTCAGTATATAGACATGACTATCCATAGCACAAGCTTACAGATTGTAAAACAAAACTTGTTTTAACTCTTCTTTCAGTCAGTTTACCCAAGTAACTCGAGTACATCCCTCCTCAAAACAGCTTCGATACACCAAGAGTGGCCTTAACAGACTGAAGTGCCCTGAAATGGAGCCTTCCAGTGTAATGCTACTGTCTGTTGTATCTTCACTGGCTATAGATAAGAGCTAAGAAACAAGCTGGGGGGAAATCAGCATAAGTGGAACTAATGCAACCCAGTTTGAAGTCATATTCTCACAGTGGTCTGTTAACCACTAAGATTCTGAGAGCAAAGGATACAAATCATTAATTAACGGGTTTACTTTTTCACATGCACAGAACTATACCTTCAACCATATCAGAAACACAAAATCTATTAAGAAAAAACTGGGCCAGCTCTAGATTTCTGAATGCTTTAAACAGAAAAGTCTCTTGAAAAGTTAACAGAACTAGAAAACCTAAACACCTAGTAATTTTTCAATGGAAATTCTTTCTTGTGGTTTTACATTTTTCATGGGAGCTGATATGATCAAAGTTGCTAAAAATAAGTTAATGCAAACAGCACATATGGGCTACTTTGAAAAGGATCTTTTTATATTTAGCAGCTTGATATATCTGAGGCAGGAACTGAAGGAAAGCTGTTGCTTTCAGTAGCATTTCAAACAGTTCACAAAAGTACACACACCAGCAGAGGAAGAAAGAAAACAGAACCTCAATGCAGACTTACTTTTCCATCCTGCTGCTTTATTGGGCTTGAAAGCTCAAATTAACACTGAGACTTCACATATTAAAAAAAAAGCAAAAAAAAAACCACCAAAAAAAACCCAACCCAACAAAAAACCAACACAAAACACAAAACAAACAAAAACACAAAAACCACCAAAAAACCAAGAAACATTAAATATGCAAATACTCACAACACCTATTCCTTCCATAACTAAAAATAGGGAAAAGCACTGCCTACTATTCAGTGGCCTCAGCTTCAGCAATGCAGTGCTTCACATTTATGGACCATCAGGGCCCTAGTCGGACATCTTCTCACACTCCAGAAGATCTGCGTATTTAAATAATTCAGGTAACTAAGCCAAGGGCACATACAGTTGGATGGCTAAACCAAGGCAGTCCCTTAATGATCTGACAGACTGGATAGCATGAATGGTTCCCATTACAGAATTTGGCTTTCTCCTGCCGCACATTTTCTGTCTGTGTGAGCCATTAACAAGAAATTCGATGCCCAATCTAGACTGTTTTGAAAACGTGCAGGAGTAGTACAAACTCTCTTCATCACTTAGATTTCAAAAGCCCAGTCCTAAAAGCAGAAACATCAAGTACTGCAATTCAGATACAAGAAATTTAGCTATTTATTCTCAGTCAGCTGTGAAATATTTCTAGCAATTCACACATTGATTCCATTAGGATTTCTTAAAAACCTTAATGGAATGACAGAAATAACAAAAAATAACTATTTATACTAACATGCCTCTTTGCTTATTATTGGCAGTTGCATGATTACACGGCAACATGACAGACTCCTAATCTGAAGAATATTCCAATGAAAATGCTAACACAAAGGCAGACCAAGAATTTTTATGCCACCAGTATTTTCTTTTCAAGCATCACAATTAGGCTGTGTCACTTGAGGGCCTGCACTGACACATGGATGAAAATAATTGAAAATACTATGAGTCTTTTAACTGCACCTATTGAGGCTTTGCATAAGAACCTATTATTATGCATTTGTGGAATAGAAGCAGAAACACAGTATAGATCTGTGAAAGCCAGGTCATTGTCTTTTGGAAATTCTGAAAGCGCTTTGGTCCGTAAGTTTATGAACAGCTGCCCTACAGTATTTTTCAAAGAGAACCATCCTTCTCACCCCTGTTAAACTTTTAACTGAAAACAAAAATTCCAAAACCCACCACCCCAAAAATATAACACCTTCCATAAGAGTTGATAAATTAAATTAAACAAACAAATTGTTTCACAGATTAATGACAAAAAGAACATAGTTTGTGAACTACTCATTTAAGGAAGGTAATTGCCCAAAATTACATCACTTAATTCCTCACACTTAGAATGGAGAACAAGCTTATTGAAGGCAGAACTACAAACTGAAATTAAGCATAAATCTCTCTCTAGGTGGTATTTTATTTATTTCCTTCAATGTCTTACTGCTATTCCTACCAGTACTATTGCTGTACATTAAGCTGAACTCTAGACACACATTCTAAAATCCAGAACAATTCAGAGATCCTGTTTAAAACACAGTCATGCAGGAACTGCAACGTCAAACATAAGAACCACTGAAGTGCAGTGAGGGAGTAGAAAGAAGGAGCACTGCAAACTATCTTTACGATCACAGAAACTGTAAGATTCAACTCTTCAGCACTGATTTAACACTCAACTTCTTTCTGGTCTGACCAGTGCTGGGAGGCTGACTTACAGTAATGGAAAAGGAAAAAAAGGGGAAAAAAAGAAGGCAACCCCTCTCTGGTAGCTCAACCTTTCAAGCTAGCTTCAAACCCGGACAAAAGCAGCTCAGCTTCCTGACAGAGATCTAAAATTGGCAACTGAGGCACATATTCCATACCAACACGATAACTGTCCTCCACATTCACAAAATGTAGCAAGAGCCCAGAAGTTATACTCTCTTGCGACTTCTTAAAATTTCTGAATCATGCCCTTTCAGTTTCAAGACTATCTGCTGGCTCTTCCCAAAGCATTTTTTTTAAGAAATCATGACTAAGGAACTATACTTGTACCAAGTACACATGTACCAAGGCAAATACATCATGATAGACAACTACAGGGATAAGCAGGCACCAGCCAGAAGCATAAAGCTGAAAATTTCGTTGACGATTTAAGTATCAGGAAGCAACTTTCACACATCCCTTTCCTCTTGTTGCTTATCCACCACTGGGATCAGAGCAGACTGGTATTTCTGAAGTGCCCCCTCCTCTCTTCCTTCAGAAAGTAATAATAAATCAAGTAAGCTACCACCACCTTTGGCTGCCTACGGAAAGATTAGCTTTTCCCCGCAATCATTGCTAAAGTGGGAGTATACATTAATGAGAGGGGAGTGGCAGATTTCTTAAGGAAGTCCACTGACCAGGCCCTTGGATCTGGACTCAAGCAGCTGAGCAGGTATGGCAGCACCTAGCTATGCTGCACCCACAGCTCAGCTGTCTGAACACAAGAGCTGGTCTGCTCCTACACTGTATTTGAACCATTCTGCTGCAAGAATTTACACCTCCTGCCAAAATACCATACACTTCTAGATCAGAATATGAAAAGAATGGGAGGACTAAACTGACAAACAATGGGAAAAACTAGGGAGTTTAGGTAACAGGTAGGTTATGTTGTGCAGCTGGGACAGAAGTCTGCAATTAGAATAAGAAAAAATACCTAACTTGGATAGTAGTGCAGATGTGACCCATACAAATTAAGAAGTTCATAAAAGTATTTTAAAATTAATCCTATCTATCTGCAAACCTACACATGGACTCAACCATTAATTACACCTGGTTTAGAGATATTAAAGTTTCTGGGCATTGGATGGTCTCAGCTTGTACTATCAAATCTAGACAATTAATTCAGAGTCCAAACTAGAAACACCCTACTTAGCTTTTCAGTTTAGCAGTTTTGCTTTAACAAAGAAAGGGCTAATATTCAAGAGATGTCATTTTTTTAATCACTTCAAAATAAAAAGATACATAGTCAGATAACAAAATGTCACTGAACCAACTACCAAAATAAAAAGCAATCAAAGACCAACATTTTAGTCTAGATGTCCAAGAGAAATTAATTTTTTAAAAAAGTTAAGATGTCACAAACTGTTAACATCTGATGGTTGGAAACTAAAATGCTTGCCCCAGTTTTCATTCTACACACTGCAAAATCCCAGAGTTACAAGACTAAAGAAATCAAAGATTCTTGTCAAAAGCACTAGCTGACATCTACCAAGTGTGACAGGTTATAGGGAAGATCCCAACCCTCCCCCTTAAACCTATGCAATGGAAAGAAAAAAAAGTTCCTTTTAAGTACTAGGTTTAGAATTTGTTTTTTCTGTTTTACCTCTTCTTTATTCTCCTAAAATAAGGCACTCTTACATCATATTTCATGCTTCCCAAGTACTAATTACCTTCAACCCATAATACAGTCCAGAAGTAACTCAGATGTAAGCACTATGTAAGAACTTCATATGCCTTCCTCAATTAGAAGTAAACAATTCTGGATTACTTTAATTTAAGTGTATCTTTCCCATTTTTCAACTAATGCATCTGTGATATGCTGATGCCTGTAGTGGCAGCATCAATTTGAAGACTCAAGGAGAAGACATTCACGAATTCCTTTGAAACACTTCAAAACAATGTTTTTTCTACCCAAAAGGACACAAATTAGAAATACTTACCAGTGAAACTAGCTGGGCATGTGAAAACAAGAAATGTTAAAAACAGTACCTTGCTATCATGTACTGCTTGCACAAGTTGATTTGCAGGCCATCTGACTATAAGGGAAAGCAATCAGCAATCAAGCACGTTAAGTATCAAGCTGAGGACTAACAGAAGTGATGAGGTGGCTTATGGCTCTTAATTTTTATTTGGTTTAAAAATCATTAGATAACAAGATTCCTTCTTGGAAGGCCAGTTGTTTAGAATAAAGGATCACTAGTCCATTGAAATCACCAACACACTTATAATCCAGGTAACAAGAGAAGTAAGCGATCTTCAGGCCAAACTGCCCTGGCCTCTGTATTTATTATCTTCTTGCTTGGCTTTCACAATTTCTGATTTACTCAAATAGAGCCTTCAACTTTATAGGTGCAGCAACTAAGAACAAAGGCGTCTGTTCCTTCCAGCAGTTCAATTACTAATGATTGGAGAAGAGTTTTGCTGGAAAAAGTAACCTTAAGACAAGCTTTTCCCTTGTTTCCACAGCTCATTGTCTGAGAAATCTGGTCTGCAACATGGAAACAGCACATCAAATCAGGATTCATAGCTTCCTGATTTGCACTTAATACAAATAATCATAATGACTCACTGATTTTGAAGTTAAACTACGTAATTTCACAACCATAAGGCACACCGGACTATAAGGTGGACCTCTGGGAGTCAGCAAATTTCACAACTTTGTATATTATATAAGGCGCACCAGACTATAAGGCACACTCTTTCTTCGCAGCGAGGATCCACCACCAGCTCCTCCCACACAGCTGACGGTCGCGGCCCCGCCTGCCCCTGCCAGCCGCGGTCCCGCCTGCCCCATTGGCTGCAGCCCCGCCGGCTCCAGAGCGGCTGCCCCGCCTGCACCTGCCAGCTGTGGCACCACAGCCCTGCCTGCCCCTATCAGCTGCAGCCCCGCGGCCCCGCCTGCCCCAGTGCCACAGCCGCGCCTACCTGTGCCGGCTGCAGCCCCGCTAGCCCTGGCCCCTCCTGTGCCTGCCAGCTGTGGCACCACAGCCCTGCCTGCCCCCATCAGCCGTGGCCCCGCCGGCCCAAGCACCGTGGCCCCGCCTCCCCATGCCAGCTGTGGCCCCACTGGTCCCAACTGTCCCTATTGGCTGCGGCCCCGCTGGCCCCAGCACCACAGCCGCCCCTGCCTGTGCTAGCCACGGCCCCGCTGGCCTCACCTGCCTGTGCCAGCCGTGGCTCTGCTTGCTCTGCCTGCCCCTATCGGCCGTGGCCCCGCCGGCCCAAGCACCAAGGCCCTGCCTCCCCGTGCCGGCTGTGGCCCCACTGGTCCCGACTGTCCCTATCGGTTGTGGCCCCGCTACCCCCGGCACCATGACCCCGCCTGCCCCTATCAGCTATGGCCCCGCCGGCCCCTGCACCGCAGCCACGCAGGGCTGCCCTGGGCTCGGGGGCGGCGCAGGGCAGGGTCGCCCTCGGCTCAAGGACATTGCTGCCCTCAACTCAGGCCACCCGTGGCTTGGGGCCCTCTCGGCTTGGGGCAGGGCTGCCCTCGGCTCGGGGCTGCCCTCAGCTCAGGGGCGGTGCGGGGTTGGCTCGCCCTCACCTGGAGGCTGCCCGCTCCCTCCCTTCCCATGCGGCTTCTGCTGGCCGGGGCCTGCTCGGTCCTGCTCACAGCTCACACTTCCGGGTTGGCAAATTTTGCAACTTCATACATTATTTAAGGCGCACCAGACTATAAGGGGCACTTCCGTGTTCAGACCAAAATTTTAGTCAAAAGGATGCGCCTTATAGTCGTGAAATTACTGTACTGCTTTATCATACTCCATCTCTTTAGTCTTTAGTCACAAAAATTTTAATGTGTATTTATACGATCTGATGAAAATAAATTAAGAACAATGCCATCAAAAACACTGCCATCAAAGACATGGAAAAGGAGATAACATTCATGAAAATACTATGAACTTCTGCATAGGCTCACCTTAAATCTTTTATCCTGCAGGACTTTCTTAATGGCCACAAGCTCTCCTGAATCACAGAGTTTGGCTTGATACACAACACCAAAAGATCCATTTCCAATCACCTTGGTGTCTGTGTAGCTGACTTCTTGTGGTCGATCTGGACCTTGTCCAGGAGTTGCCACTACTGTAGTCACCTTGCTGCCATCTTTGTCTCCTGCAAAGCAAGAGATAGCACAAATAATGAAAATACATGCATAAACAAGATGACCAACAAGACTAAAGAGAGAAGGATAAGACAAAGATTTAGATCAGAATACGTACTTCAGTATTATAGAGAAAAACAGAAAACCTGACAAAATGCAAAGAAAAGTGAGCGTGTTTTTTACCTATATATTAAACGGTGACAACTTTTCATTTAGATTATTGCTAACAAAAATTTGCTCTCCAGAAGCCAATAATTGAGCAATAAAATGTAATGCACAAAGAAGCCAAGTATTTATCCCTACATCTGATTATCAAGTAAGTGATATTAAACACAGTGCTGTTTGCAGTATCAAAATGAAGCATTTTCCCATTTTTTCCTATAATTGAAGAAACCAAACTGTCAGTCTGGGCTCAGATCAGCATTCAGATCTTTACAGGCATTTATCTAGCAACAAAGCACTAAGAGTACTAAGTCTGTTACAAATCCACCCACATGGAAAGCTTCAGCTTGCAGCACTAGGAAGCATAATCTTTGTCAAATCTGGCTGTGTGCCCCTTAAGTGAAACCTAAGCTGAACCCCATGGCACAGTCCTGTTTGTCCCTTCTTCCATGCCTAGGCTTCTTTGCAAAGAAGGGAGGCACTTGCTGGGGCAGGGGAAGAAGGGGGAGAGGGATGACAAAAGCATGCCTTTGGCTGGTATCTCAAGATAAATCGGAACATAGCCAGGGACAGTGCTCAGGATGCAAGATCGTAGTGGAAGCTGCACAGCTGAATGTGCTTTGGCACAGATGCAGCAGCTGGAGGTTTTACTGGCATTTTCACAGCCGCTTTCCCATGAAAATACCTAAGGAACTATCACCTACTCTTAGCCCCACTGTTACTATCAACAGTGCTTCACCCTATTCAAAGTCTGATTTTGTTCGCAATAGAAGCAAAGCTTTAAGCATTTTAGAAGCACACTCTGGGAATTTCTCTCCCTTCAGGCTTGGATTACACAACCAAATAAGGCTGCAAGAAAATAGCAGTCACAATTCTACAGAAACTGTTCTCAAGAAAAGCTCATCACATCTGTTTAGTAACAAACCTTCACAACTTTCTCCAGGTATTCTCCTCACTTCTCACGCATTTAGAAAAGCTTTTGCAAAAGACAGCTTGATCAATAGTTTTAGTGAAGTTTAGGCAAAATGCTCCTTGTTCTACTCAAAAATGGCATGGGGAAAAAGATGGCACAGCTAATCCCTGCTATCTTTCCCCCAATGCCTCCTTCAAATATGAGGGCTGTTGCAAAGAATGTTATTACGATGGAGAAGTTATTTCTCTTTGGGCAACCTCTCCCCTCACTGCTAAAAACTACTCAGGTACAGCACCTAAAACCAGACTCTGCAAAGGAAGCTTATCTCAGTTCCACCCAGCACGCTGACAACTCCTTGTGTCCAACTTACAACACATTTGTACAGCCCAGCATAAYGTTTGCAGCTTGTGGAATGCTGCAACCTCATGATCAGCTTGTGTACCAAACTTTCCTCCATGGAACTGCTGCCTGTCCAATCCTCATCCAATTTTCACTTACACACCTGATTGCTCTTATCAAAGCCTAATAGTCTGCATCTGTCCTGACTGAACTGCATCCAAGGTTACCGAACTCTCTTGCCAGCTTGTTATACCCTTCAAGCACAGTCACTACCCAGAGATCCATTTCCTAATGCTACGTGAAATTTACCTAAGAAATTGGTGAAAAAAGACAGATGAATGTCTTACAAGGAGACAGAGAAGCTTAAATAGAAGACTAGCTGCATGGAAAATTCATTCTCCTCTTTGGTAACTGTAAGAAATAAAAGGAAGGAAGCCACAAATACAAATAAATGTTTTGTGGGTTTTTTGTAAACAAGTTGAAAGTGTAACAAGTGTAACTCTCCTAGCAGCAATGCATTTCATTTGCCCAACCATTCTATGATTAGCATTCTAATTCATCAAATATACAAATAAGTTACATGTGCTTTACTACAGCAATTCTCATAAAATAAAAGGTAATCCCCTACCTGCTCAATTTTGAGAGGCAATTACTTTTCTTTATGGCAGGGTTCATTAGATCTGAGATTACTGTTAATGAGTTTTGTTCTCCATTTTTCCAAAAATCAAGACAAATGAATGATTAGAGATAAAAATAATTGTCCCTTGCAACAGTGGTTGAGATTTGAAGTATCTGATATCAAGAAATCTGTTCTGAGGACTTCCTTCAGAGCTGCAACTCGCTCAGGGGCCTACTTGTCCACAAAAGCAAATCCTGAATTTCAGGCCACTTCAAGTGTTTTATTCCAATACGCAGCCCACAAACTGCAGTCACCCAGTTAACTTTTGAGAGCTCAAATGAGAAATCAGTCAGCTTTAGATACTTTCCTTTAAGTCTACAGGAAAACAGCTCCTAACTAGCTGAAATCATCAGTGCTTGGAAGTGTATGCGCTGACACTCCAAACACTTCACAAAAAACTACAGTAATTTCACGATTACAACCTGCACCATTTTGACTAAAGTTTTGGTCCATACCTGGAAGTGCGGCCTGTAGTCCGTAGCAGCCAATATATGAACAATGTTCTAAAAGTTGCCAACCCGGAAGTGAGAGCCTGTGGCATCCCCAAGCCGAGCTGGAGCCTGGCCAGCCCCAGCAGAGACGGGAAAGCCTGGCAGAGGCAGGGCCGGCGGGGCGGGGAGGGGCTGGCAAAGCCCAGACCAGCAGTTCGGGAAAGCCCAGCAGAACCGGGGCCAGCAGCGCGGGGGACTCCAGCGGAGCCAGGAAGCCCGGTGGCATGGGGGAGCCCAGCAGAACTGGGGCCAGCAGCGCAGGGGAGCCTGGTGGAGCGGAGAAGCCCGGTGAAGCGGGGAGGCACAGCAGCGCGGGGAAGCCTGGCGGAGCGGGGGAGCACAGCAGCATGGGGAAGCCCGGCAGTGCGGGGAGCACAGCAGAACTGGAGCTAGCAGCGCAGGGCCAGCCGGCAGCGTGGGGAAGCCTGGCAGAACCAGGGCCAGCAGCGTGGGGGAGCCCGGCAGAGCCAGGCCATGTCGAGCAAACACTGTGGCGGTGCAGGCGGCAGGCCAGAGTGAGCGAGCCCAGCGGTGGCGACGGCCAGCCGCGAGCAGCCCAGCCAAGCTGTAGCACCGAGCTGGGCCACCCGGCCCTGTCAGCCGCCCTGAGAGGGCCAGTAAACCCCTCAATCCTGTGATTCTGTTACTAATTGGCAACTTTGTTGCACGTGTGTCCTCGTTGTGAACGACAGAGTGGCTAATAATCAGGTGCGGCTTGTGTATGGACAAAGAACGAAATGTTGCCGACACCCAGAGATGCGGCTTATAGTCAGTGTGGCTTGTAATCGTCAAATTACTGTACTTTGTTTCTTTACCAGAATTTAGAGAGAATTAAGCCTCATAGAGCTTTCTCGCAGTTTCCTGCTTTCAGGAAACAAGTTTCTGCAAACCATCCACAAAATACATCATAAGGACTCTGATCTTTAAGTTAAACCTGTTAAGAGTTTCAGTTATATTCTGTTTTGGTATTGTTGAACCCGTTGAGGGACTATAGGCATAAAATTCACCTTGCACCCTTGACAGCTTGGATCTCCAAGATAAAACAACTCGCTGCTGCTCCAAGTATACAAATAAGGTGTTTGTATCGCAGCAACATCTAGAGGCCCCAAGCCTGTTTTGCCACTCCTTGCACTAACCAGATGTAGGTATTGCTCACAAGAACATACACAGTTCAGAATGATTATCCCAGTTTTAAGTGTCTGGACAGCAAGTGCTGACTTGCCAGCTAAAAACAGCCCATACAGGAGTTCACTAAACAGCTTTCAGAATGCTGGGTTTAGCCTGAGCATGATGGAAGAGAGCAGAGAGGAAACAGCCCTGCCCAGCAATCTTCAGTATCTCCAAACAGATTCATAACAGCAAACACAAGAAGCATTATACCACAGCAAGTCCTAAAGAGAAGCCTAGACAGTTCTTATCTCATTCCTTTCACCTCTTATTTTGTTTTGGACTGTCAAGACTTGGTGTCCCCAATGCATAGGCAGGCATTGCCAAACACCGAATACCCCTGACACCTTTGACTGTAAGATCTACAACAGAACTAGGATATTACATAGAAAAATTACAGAAGGAAGAATGGACTAAATAGCAAAATACTAATTCTAGGGCCAACAGCAATATGACTGTGCTTTATTGTAACCAAAAAGCAAATTCATGTGACTGTATAACCATCATCTATGCCAACCAGCTTTATAACATGCAGGGTAGAGAAAAAATAAATAGTTGTCACACTATAATACACTTGTACTTGCACTTGGTATGTTTGATAGAAACCCTTAAAGCATTTCTTCACACAGTACTGATGTTTAACATCCATGATGTGGTATTTGGGTTTGGGATTTTTTGATGAAGAACTTTCTCAACAATTCCGATGTGAAACTGAAAATGAAATCCAGACATTTCAATTTCCAAGTGCTCTGATTGATATAGTTGACTTTCTGCCTTTAGCACATGATGAACACATGGTAGATAAATCACAAGCATTTGGGAAAAATCAGTGAAAGCACTGCAGAAAGCAGAGAATACTCATCAATTTGTGGGAATAAATGAGCATACTCCACTTAGAACACCATAGACCATCAGTGCAAGATGCAACCCTATTTTGGAATCTCAAAAATAAAAAAAAAAAAACCACCCACGGTGGCAGATGCGGTTTTTTTTTTTACCCAGATGAGATTAGTGATCCTGCTATTGGGCAAGCATTTTGTCACATATATATCCTACCAGCTGCAGATTCCTACTACTTAGCTTAAAGGTGACCATCTGTAAGTGTACTGCATGTATATTTTTGGCCTGTGCCAAATGAGGTGTCATTCAATAAAATGCACTTCAGTCCTCAGGGACCATGAAAAGCATCCTTTGCTATTGATCACCCACACACACCTTCTACTGAACGGGCCTGAAGAAAGTCCAAAATTATGTCTGTCCTACATCCCGTTAGCTGCTTAGTGTCTGACTGAGCAGTAAAAGCAGATTTTAATGCACAGAGACCTAAGATTGCTTTTTTTCCTCTCAACTATATACGTGTGCCCTCTTCCACCTCTTCCACGTGTTTTACAGCTGAAGTGAAGAAACAATGTATTAGTACAATGATTACAGCAGCTTTATTCCTACTTCAAATGCAACCTTGATCCTTTGCACTGTCTACAAATTCCAGCTTTTCCTGTCTTTTGACTTTACGTATTTCCTCTTGCTTACCTCCTCCAGCTGTTACATTCCTCCTCACCTGCATGCTCAAGGGCTTTTCCGTTAGACATTATTTATGTAGTTTTGAAGTCGTAAAAGAAAACTTCACAGACCTACAACACACTCTGTACAATGTCTGAGGTCATGTAGCTGCGTTGCCTTAAATATCTTCACTACTTATTTCAAATCTCAGTGTCACCTCCCTATTAAGATATGGCTCAATATTAAGCCACTTGACTACTTCCTCCCTTCATAAGGCTTTGCAGCACTGTTTCATCTTAATTTGCTCAGTGCTCAGTACAGGCAAGAAGTCACTTCCATAGAAACCTGATGTGACTGGATCCAGCCCCTGCTGATGGGATTAGGTTACAACCAACAGCTGACACAACCACCTAGAAAGAAATGAGCAACCAGAGGGGGATGGAAGTTTATCAAAACCGCAGTGGCTCTTCTCAGTCACAGATAACTGGACAGTCACAAGATCTGACTACTTTGTCAAACAAATGTTTTAAGAGAAAGCTTTTCTTGAGCTATCTGCTCGAATCTGGTGCTGATCATCAGATAAGGTTATGGAATAAAATACTTGACTTCTTAGATAACTGTTTGTGGCACGTGAAGGAAGAAGGAGATCAACAGCTGCTCTGAAAGTCTTTAACATGGCCAATGTATGCTTGAGGAAAGACACTGTCAGCAGTAGAAATCACTACTAATTTTCTTTGTCTAATTAGTTTTTCTACATTTTTTAAAAAGTTAGTTTCACAGAGAGCTAATTATGAGTCAATACAGAGAAGAAAATATTAAAATGGGACTTGTGAGTTGTTTTACTAGACAACTTCCTTTCTTCATCAGTGAACTGCATGAATGTTACCTAGTGGGAGACACTACAAAATAAAAAAATCCTAGAATCATACAGAATCATAGAATGGTTTGGGTTTGAAGGGACCTTAAAGCTCATCCAGTTCCAACCCCCCAAACATCACTAGAGAGCCTCCACTTGACCAGGTTTTTCTAAGTCCCATGCAGCCTGGCCTTGAACTTTCAGGGATGGGGCATTCACAACTTCTCTGGACAACAAAATTCAGAAAAAAATTACTTTCTTACTAAAAACTCTGAAAGATAGGGCTATTTTGCAACACATTTTTATTTTAGCCTGGATTTCTTTTCTTAAACAAAAAATATTGCTGAACCGCAATTGCTAGGCTTGAAATAACAAAGCACATGATATCTCTTAGGGTCTTAAGAAGTCCACAAAGTTCAATACCCACATAAATAATTACTTTCAACTCAGCACTAATGCAGTAGTGTCATAAGTCAATATTAAATATGCAGCTTTCCACAACAAATCTGCATTCAACTTAAACAAAAACACAATAAAGTGATAAATAATGAAAATGTGAAGAGTAACAAGTCATTCTTTGGCTTTATAGCTAATGATCAAAAGATAGGCATACTTAATTATGGGTCAATTAACTACAGCTCAATCCCAAGACAAATAATCAGGACAAATTCCAGCAGCAACTTTCAAGTCAAAGACCACCAAGGGAAAAGGTTTCAAAAACACTCTAAAATCAAAGTTGTCATCGCTTCCAGCTGGAGGCAAAGACAGGAAGTAAAAGGAAAATGTTCATTCCACTTGTCCCAAACAACAGTGCTTTTTACAAGTCAATGATTTGAAAACAAATCTTTTTCCAAAAAAAATTTACCTTGCAGAAGGCAAAATCTGTCACTTCAAAAAATGGTAGCATTACATTTCACTCAACAGTTTCCAAAATGGCAAATTTGAAGTACTAAGTGTTAAGCATATGCAGGAAAACTGAAAAATGGAGCAAAAAGCAAACAGAATACCAGTGACTAACTTTTGTCAAGTGAAAAAAAACTATCCTATCACTACAAACTAAGAAGTAAACAGTGCAGAAAGATTATATCACTTGATAAAAATGAATCCATATAGCTCAACTGACCTCTTTTTGAGGGCACTGTATCACTAAAAAAGGAAAAAGAAACAGCAGACTGTGATAAGTAAAGGCATGTATCAGATGCCTATATTTGATCTAATAAACACATAAAATTACAGCAAGATGCAGGTACATTTATGCCCTAATATTTATGCTGGAAAAAAAAGAAAAACTAAAATTTAGCAGAAGGAACAGCATGTGGATTACAGTAATTTCAAGAGTATAAGGCGCACCTTTTGACTAAAATTTTGGTCTGAACCCAGAAGTGCGCCTTATACTCTGGAGCACCTTATATATGGGAAAAGTTCAGAAATTTGCCACCCGGAAGTGCGAGCTGCGAGTCGAACTACGTGGGGCCACGGGGCGCAGCACATGTCCTGGTTTGGAGGACAGATGTCTGCTAAGAAAGGCAGGAGCCTCTCTTTGAAATGGAAAATGTAAACCCCCTCCCTCCAAATTATTTTAATTTTGAAATTAAGGGGCTCTCAATCAAAGAAATAGGAATTAGGAATAACAGTTCTTTACTAGGAAAATTAAGA
>PYHW01009147.1:2624014-2640147 GCA_013186435.1 Turdus rufiventris | reverse complement strand
TCTCCATTTCAAAGAGAGGTTCCTGCCTTTCTTAGCAGACACCTGTCCTCCAAACGAAGAAACAAAGTCAGAGTACAACCTGACACCCTGTAAGGGTCACACCCGTCAGGCAGGGTGTTGGTAGAACTCCCATTAAATGGTGGATACAGTCCTCCTGCAGTGACAGATGTGGTTCAGTTGAAGCAGTGGTCTTGTAGAAGGGTGCAGCCTCCCTCCGAAGGTCCAGTGATGATATGGAAAAAAGGTCCGGTTTTCCTCCGGAGTCTAGGGAAAAGTGGGCAACTTGGTGTCCCAGAATTTCAGTTTTTATCTAGGTAGGAAAGGCTGAGCTCTACATCCTGGCTGAAGCAACTCCCAGCGGGATGAAGTAACTTTATCAGTCACACAGTGGGACTCAATGGACCATTAGCAGAAGATAACTCCGTGGAGGAAGGATGGGGGTGCAAAGATTAAGAACAATGCCCTACTGATTTCAATGGATAGCCCATTAGCAGAATATCTCCCACAGAGATAAGGATCACTGTCCCACCTGGTCACAACAAATGGTGATAGAATAGATATTTTGATCACATCCTGTATTGTAACCCAAGACAGCCAGGCTGGTGTGATTGTTACTAAATCATTACTTTGTTGCACGCAGATACTCACTGCAAAAAAAAGTGCACCTTATACTCTGGTACGCCTTATACTCGTGAAATTGCTGTAACTGCATCCCAGTTCAGACACTCAAAATGCAATTAGGGCTTTAAGTCTTTCTTTAGAGGTAATAATAGACTTTTGGATGGGGCATTTAATTCACTCCCTTTAAAAGCTTAATGCTAAAGACTGTAATCAAACCTCTAAAGAATAAGCAGGGCAGTGAGCAGGTCCCAGAACATTCACATGATAAGCTTGTTAAAATGTCCACTGAGAGGTCACATGAAGTTCTAAGACATTGACTTCCTACAGGTTTTTATATTTTAACCACAGAAGTCAAAGTGAGCACAGCATGGTACTGGCCACAGAGTTGTGCTCCTCTACTCCAGCATAAACTTGACTCTGAACAGTTTAAAAAACAAAACAAAAAAACCAAGAGGAAAACGGATGAGAAGAGCCCTGTTGATCTAGCCCAGATGCCTACCACAGTGGCATCAGATGACCTCCCTGGATCCAACTGTGGCAGATGGGATTCCAACCATCAGCCGTTCACATCGGCCGCCATGAAATCCCAGCAACTCAAACACCCCACTGATTTATAAACTAAACAGATCAACCCAGAAGGCACTTGCAGTGCCTGAAAAAAATTCCTTTTACTATAAGCTGTCCCTCCTACCACTGTGTTCCAGGTTTGTGTTAACTATCTCATTAACACAGATCTTGCTTCAAGTACTCTTTCTGTCATGGCAAACATAAACCAAAACGATAAATGTCTAAAGAAGAGAGCTGCCGTTAACACTCAAGTGAGGAAAAAAATTCTGCACAATTACCTAGGAAGTACCATAAAAAGTATTTTTTCCTGTGACTAAGCAAAATATCAACAAGAATGCTTACACTTATATTTGTGCTTTGGAGAAAAAACAGAAACGTACAATTAAGGCAATCTAAACACTGGCTGCCAGTGGGGTTTCATAAGCAGTCTCATGCTTGTTAACAAGTTATTTTTAGTAGCCACTCTTTCTGTTCTCCTGTCTCTCCACCCACATGCAGAAGAACCCACCCCACAAAAGCTATTTAGCTATATAAAACAACTTTAAATTTAGATAAGGTGATTCCACAGATTAGGAAGCAAGTCCCAAAGCAATCATAACAGATTTTGTTTTTAAAATCTTAGATCAGGTCATTTCACTTCCAAAAAGCTTATACGTTAGATGCAGCACAAGAGACAAGGACAGAGATAGGGAGTGACCAGAAACAGTATGACATCATTTTAGCATAAGATTGTGACCTCAGTAGTATTCCTGTTTCCTTTTTTTCTCTGAGTTAATTGCTAACCAAGAAATTCAGGCTAAACAGTATTACAACTTCTTATTTGAAGTTTCTTTTCTCTTATTTGAAGTTACTCTTTCCTCTTACACTATCAGAGAACATGATTTAGCAAATATTTGCCAAAGACAGCTAGCAGTTCAGCTGACACCAAGTAACTTATAGATCCCTGTAACTGAGCCCTGACAGGCAGAACCCCAAGTTACAAACAGATCGTATTTATCCACTTGTTAGTGCCATTCAACAGTTGACCCTGAACGGGTCTATCGGTGTCTCCTAGCAGGGCTGATGAGCAAATCCATTGTTAGTCACCTACTGACATGCCTACTTTAAGACCACTGTCCGAGACTCCAGATCTCCCATCCCTTGAAGAATACCTGGTATGACCTGCAAACCTCTCCCTAAAGTAGTTTCTTGCAAACTGCTTAAGCAGGGAGGCTGTCTACTTGCTGGAGACTGCCTGGTTCAGCTCTAACTGCATTTGTTTGAGTTTTTGAATCCAGTTAAACGTGCACGTCACCTAGACAAGCACACCTCTGACCCCTTAGAACAGACATCACCACTGTTTTTTTCTTTTTCATTGTCTCTTTGCATCCACCAAGAGACTTTAAATGCATAAGACCATACCATTAAGCAAAACTCCCAGAAAGCCACCAGCAGTAGCTGCAAGTTGCCAAGACCCCTTCTACCACACACTTGCACAAATTAAGAACATCTTAATACATCTTAGATGGAGTGTCTATTCTCCTACTGGAGGTTTAAATAAAACATCTTTAAACTGTGTTAATTACAGCAGTCCTGCCCCTGCTAGGAGGGAGGAACCAAAAAGGAATTAAGTTAAGGAAAGAAGAAAATAAAGCAAAAGTAAGCAAAACATAGGTGAAAAAAGCCCAAAACGTCTCAATCCCCCAAAATGCTAGCATCAAAAATTGCGGAGAGGCAGAAGCAAGAGTAGGAGAAAATTTGGAGCAAGACTGTAAGCATATTACCACTGAACCCACAAGCGAGTTCTCCAGGAGTGTGAAACACTTGCTGTCACCACTTCCGCAGGCAGCTCAGGCCAGCAGAGCCTCTGGGTAGTTTTCTGTGGCCTGTGCAAGCCTTGCCAGACTGTGGAGAAAAAAGCAGGGTACAAAACAAGCAGCTCCACATCTGCTGGAGTCTCCTTGGCAGGTCCTTCTGCTACACTGTGAATCCAATCCTTATCAAAAAGGTGCACCCTCAAACCTTGAAATTTTTATCTAAAAATGAAGAGCAATTTCTGTATTTATGGGCATCATAGGTGGACTTGGAAATCCAGATGCAATGAACAGTAACACCCACTTAGCCTGCAAAGCTTTTCCTGGCAGAGCAAAGGACGAAGATCTCCCCTTGTGAGAGCCCTGGATTCTAACACATTTTTCTGCTCTCTGGAATATAAGAGGACTCTTTCCCTTTGCAATTTCTCCTTTTTGTCCAGTACTCCATAACTATGTTGTCCAATTAGGACCTGACATGTTTTCTTACTCTTCAGCTTCACTGAAAGCAGCACAGAAATACAGCATGTTGTTATGATATTCTCTCCATGACCAAGAAACAGCATCTTGGACCTAGAGTCCAGCCTAGACATTGAACGAGACAAATCAAAATCACAGTGAGAAACAGATTGTCTGGAATCTGAGGCAGCAACCAAATCTCTAAGAGAAAGACAGATGAAGCTAATTATGAAAATGCATTTGGTGACTATGTTTTAAGATTGGAGGAGGAGTAAGACAACTGCCAGCTGTTCAGAACCAACATCCACAAAAAGTCAAAAATTAGTAGTAGTCAATCTGAATCCCTAAGATAACCCTGAGCTGAGGTTGAACAACATTCTAAGACTGAAACAGGCATTGCAACTGCTTCTCCAGAGAGCAAAATCAAGTTGTGCTATACTGTACAATTCATGCTGCAGAGCACAGACCACCTTTAGGAGATTCCACAGCCTCTGCACCTATCTCGACTTACTGCTTTAGATTGTGCCACAGAGCAGCACAGGAATGGAACAAGTCCTTTTAGGTTAAAGATGGTTTTGAATTCAAGGAGAACATCATCTCAACTAACATCAAGAAACTGTAGGCATGTCATTAGTGCAATGAAGCGATTGTCCATAGCAAGAGTAGCTATCTTGGTGAAGGACCTATTATTACAGATGAGGTAGAATTTTAGAAGCCAGATGCAAAAGCTATTCACCACTGGCAGGTCCTCCTTTTGAGATGTATTTATTTCTTAAAGTAATAAAAATAGTAGAGAAAGAGAACTAATTGTTGGACATCTCTAAAGCTATTTAAGGTAACCAGAGAAACTACAGCTCATTTTCACATTATACATAATCTGATCAAAATGGGAGCTACTGCCAAAAAAAGATGGTCTTATTTCCCACTTTCATGTTCCTGCCATAGCAAATCTGTCAATTTTGTAGCCTGAGGATGAGCCAGTTCTGGCTACTGATCTGACCAACTAATCCATCTCCAAAATAAAGCAAGTCTCAAATCAGCAAGCTGAACCCACTCATCTTAAGGACAGGCAGTTGCTAGATCTGAGGAAAGGAAGAACTGGGAACAAGCCTGTTCCTTACTGCCTGTACTCCCAAGAAAGCCACACTAAGTGTAACACAAACCCACACCCAATGGCACGGTGGAGCTGCAGCCTGTGGAGGAGGCAACAGAGAGTATAGAACACCACTTTTTAAAGCAAAAATTCCTCTCAATTACGCCGGTATGAGGAAAAATAAGTAACAAAATCATATATTTGCCAAATTCTGTTGCTTTCCATTCTGGACAAAGGCAGTATTGCTCTTGAAGATATCGCAAAGCAGAAAATAAGTGGTACTAAATAAAAGATAAGCCTAAAGATACAAGAACAATTTTTAAGGCAACAAGCATTTATGTTACCTATCTATCTATCCATATATGTATCTGCAAAAGTCATATATCTATTCAGAAGGGGCAGTTTTTCAAGGGCTGCTGTACCAAATCTATGTAGCCTTTGAAGGCACCTAGGNNTTTTTGCCAGCAATGCAGCAAATTTTTTTTTAATTACAATTATTTCTTGATTGTCTTGGAGGAAAGAAAAAACAGGTCTCAACGCTCCTAGCTTTTCCTTCTCTTCTTGAATATACCCTCATCCCAAGAATCTCAGGCATGATAAACCAGGTACTATGAAGCCAGAATTGAGTACATTCAAAAAATTTCCATTTCTAGAAGGAAACAATGGAGTCTAATATTTCTCTATTGCTGTTACAGCTGGAGAATAATGGCAAAGCTTTATCTTGGTACAGGTAAGGAGGCTACTTTCAACACAGTAACAGACATCCACCTCAGAGGAGAGTAAATACAGAGGAAATAATCTAATGTTCTTGCAGACAAAGGTTTCATTATCTACCTCAGAGGACAGTAAGCAACAAAGCACTTTGAAGAACACAATTCCTTTATTATAAGGGCTCATATTAAAAAAAATACTCAAATATTATATTGATCAACATAAAGAAAGCATGTAACAGAGAAAGCATGGCTCCATCTACCTCACTTTCCCTTGTCTTACAACAGTAAATAGTATTTAAGGAAGAGTATAAAACAGGACAAACTTGCAGGGATAGCTACCCCAGCATACTCTCCCAGAACTCAGCTACAGATTGCTTGGGAACTTCCTAAGCCAGAGGCAGTATCTCTGGATTTTTCTTCCTGAGTTTGCAAATCCAGCCCAGGATCTGAAGCTAATACACACAGTAAGCCAACCAATCATTTCTAGACAGGCATAAAGAGAAAGAACATCTCTAAAGCATATCAATGTCAAGACTATCCAGTACAAAGCTGAAATTTTATCTCAACATCTACAGTAGCAAGTAGTGACAATTCTGTTCAAACACCAGAATGGCTAAGGCATGTGCCAGTTAAGGCATATTACCCAGCATTCAGACATTTTTTATTACATGGGATTAATCTTCAACTTTCTCATAAATTCATCTGTCATCTTCCAATTGGACAGAAACAATATAATCTAAACTGGTGTCTTGAAATAGACTAAATAAACTAAGATCAAAACCCACTTAGCATGAATTTGGGAATAGGAGAAGGTCACAACAACTTAAAGATCAAGCAGCAGTAACTAAGAGTTGAGAAGAAAGTAATTCTTGAAAAGGAACATACAGGATATGCTTGAATGCTTGCATTTTGGCTGAGACTGGAAGTCTTGAATAGAAATTATTTTCCACAGTAGCACACTCAACCACAAACCCACAATGAAATTTCATTAAGACATTACAGCCTGGCACTGTAAGAGAGATAATGAATGCATTAATCAAACTCATCAGAGAAGGATTTTGGCAAAGGCAAGATGAGACTCATCATCTCTAAAAGCTATGTTAAAATCCAACAAAAAGCAGAAAAAAATGTTCATGTTTCAGCTTAGATAAAATTATGACAAAGTACACTCTTTTTTTTCCTTTTAGTAGAAACATTCTTCTGAATAAACATGTTTTTACAACAAATCACTAGTTGTCCTTTATCTGCCAAGAAATGAACCCAGGATTCTGTTTTTCTTTACACTTGCATATAAGAAAACATCTAATAGTTCGTTTTGGATCCTTGATAAAATCAAACAGCCCTACAATTCAGTGTGTAATTAAAAGAGCCAGTTCTTTTCCCAGTCGGTACACAACTTTGTAATTAGTGATAATGTTTGCAAAATACTTATTTTCTCTGCAAGATGACCTGAAAATACAATCTAGTTTTTTAATCCAAATACTGTTCCTTCTAGTTTGTAACATCTAAAGATTCTGACAGCTAATACAATCTACTGGATGTAATGTCCACTGTCTGCATCACAAACGAAGCAACGAAGAAAAACCTGCAGATATATTTATATGTATTGCTCTTGATCAGAGGTGGTTAATGTGTGGGTTCATCAAAAGTAGATGGGTGGGAAATATTCAAACCCAAATTCACCCCATTTCCAACACCAAACATTATGGCAATACTGACATTACTCAAAGATGGAATTTTTAGTTTAACAGGTGATCACCATCTATCCCAATGACAGATCTTCATCTACCTTTACTCTTAGTTCATTTGCCAGGGCAGCAGAATCATTCCTCAAAAAACTGGGATCAGATGAATAAATGGACATGCATAGGATGAATAAAAAATGGCCTCCTGCACAATTTCAAGTACTTCAGAAGGTCTCTTCATCACTAAAGAATCTAGACACCTCAAAATTAGACCTCAAGAGCAGAAAGCCAGGGCATTCCATTGCAGAATTAGAAATTATATCCAGGGGAGAAAATGCCCTTGCTCATTACAAGACCTGTGGCCTTTAAGGCTGGGAAGCACAATGTGGCTTTTGCACCAAGAAAGCTCTGTCAAATTAACTATACAGCCATTTCTTAAAACCAGGAAGTTAATTATTTCCTTGATATATTAAAATAGAAAGATCTACAGCTAAGAGAGGTGCACACTCCCCAAACACAGACTTTGAAGACCGTGAACAAAACCACTGTGTCTTCGTGTTCAAGAAACATCACTAGGTTTAAAAAAAATCAGACACCAGAACAAACAGCATTCAGAAATGCATTCAGCAAGAGAGACTGCATTCAGCAAATAGCATTCAGAGATTTCTGCACAATTAAAAAACATCCTGAGAATACCACTGCAGTGGTTTTCAACATAGCAGATTAGAAATACACTGGTTTTAACTAGTTCTAAGTTACTCCTTTAAACTTCACAATCCATCATCCTATCGTTTACCCCATCAGATATAGAAGTCACCACAGAATCCAGATAGGACAGAGCAATGTAACACTGTCTACAAATTACATTTAGCTTACAGTAATTTCACGACTATAAAGCGCACCCTTTTGACTAAAATTTCCCCCCGAACCCAAAAGTGTGCCTTATAGTCCGGTGAGCCTTATATAATGGACAAAGTTGAGAAATCTGCCAACCCGGAAGTGTGAGCCACAATGGGGGGTGGTGCTGCGGGAGTGCCGAGTCGTGAGGTGGGGCAGGAGCGGGCAGCCACAGCCGGCAGGAGCCACGTGAGGAGGGAGGGAGCTGCCGCCGGCGCCGGCCCAAGCGTGGGGGGAAGAAGGAGTCGCAGGTGGCCACAGCCCGGGTGCAGTGGGATGGAGTTGCCAGCGGCCGAGACGCAAGCCAAGCTGCGCCAGCCAGAGCCGGGTGGGAGTGCAGCCACTGGGCAGGGGAAGCTGGGACCTGCGGCCGTGCGGTGGTAGCCAGGAGCCGCGAGCCGCGCCAGACTGTGCCGGGGGCGGGCGGGAGTGCCGGAGCCCGCGGCACGGGGAGGGCACCTGGGGCTGCATTCAAAGGCTATGCCAGTCTATGAAAAATGTTTGCAAATTGAGCACCTGCCAGGTATTAGTTACTTTGTTGCATGCGGGCGCATCTCCTCACTGCAAAAACAAAGTGTAAGCCATGAGCCGAGCTGGGAGGGGGGACGGGAGAAGGTAGCCCCCAGACAGAGGCAGCTGCGCAGGCTGAGCAGGACTGCACAGCCCCCTGCCAGCGACAGCCGCACAGGGAGAGAGGGAGCGGGCGGCGCCACGCCGCTCTGAGCCATGGACGGTCCGGAGCCGCCCTGAACCGCAGCAACCCCGAGGTGTGAGCCGTGGCCACCCTGAGCCCCACCTCGCCAGCCGGGACTGGGTGGGAGTGCTGGGACCTGTGCACGGGGAGGACGCTTGGGGCTGTGTTTAAAGGCTACACCAATCTGTGAAAAATTTTTGCAAGTTGAGCACCTGCCAGTAAACTCCACAATCACGGGATTCCGTTACTAATTAGTTACTTTGTTGCACGCGGCGTGGATCTTCGCAGCAAAAAAAAAGTGCGCCTTATAGTCCAGTGCGCCTTATGGTTGTGAAATTACTGTAATCCGTGGCCATGATCAGCACAACAGACAATCCATCTTTCAAAAAACCACCTTAAGCTGGTCCAATTATGAGAAACACAACATTTAACAGGATTTTTCCCTTACGACATAAATTGGTGAATATACAGACGCTTGTAAGCTTCCAAAAGACAAGTTGAGCTCACGGGTTGCACAGCCATCATTCCTATCTCCAAAATGATGGTTGAGTTTTGGCATTAGAACATCCCTTGCAAGTAGTTTATCACATGGTACAATGTATTGCAGTTTTCCATATGTGTGTTCTCTCACATTCTATTATTTCAGCTTCAGAATCAATGAGAGCAATCTGAATGCAACATAAAGGTTAATTCAAGCAAAAAAGCAATTTGGTGTCTTCCATATTGCCTACCAGGATTCAATAATCACTGTCACCAACACAACTCTTTCTAGATCAAAGCAGTGCTAGAGAAGTATAATATTCTATCACCATACCCTCTGGCCACAAGTCAACATTTACTGCATATTACATATCTGTATTTGAACAATGACACTGTACCAGAAAAGGATACCAGTGAACTTAATGAAAATAACATCACAATCACCACAGCAGCCATGAATGCGAAGCAATTTTTCATGAAGAACAGGATTAGAACTCCTAACTTGACAGATTTTACATAAGAACTTACTGGTTGATATTGTAGTTGCATGTTGATTTTGTCTGCTAGCTAAAAATCAGATTAAAGTCTCCCACACACTGTGGCAGCTTTCACCTCTACCATAATTCATCACACACTAAGCCACGTTCATTAAAATGTTGGTGTGGCTATGCTCTAAATATCAATGAAGAAAAGGAAAGCAACCTATGCTTTTAAATTTACAAAATACATTTGCAAGTCTGGATCATCTCACCAGCTGGTATCACAGAACAGTTGAGGGAAAAAAAAAAAAACTAGCATGGGGGATTGAACTGGTCAGACAGTCTTCCTCACTAGGAAAACTAATGTACCAAAAAAAAAAAGAGAAAGGCAGCAAGAGGTAAGGGGTTTGTTAGTCTTAACACAGACAATTCTTGTCTGAACTTTCTTGACTATCAGAAAAGACCTATAACACAAGTGCTAGGAATGGCTCAGCAACTGTCTCAATTTTTTTTTTTTAATTTTTGCCAGAATTAATGTGACTAGAACTGTAAGTCACATACATATTTACATGAAGCCATCTGTCCAATTTGGGTCTAATATGCCCTGTAACAGTGTAGTTAAAAATCTGCAGGACTGCTCTAACTATAACTGAGTTATAATCACTTCACATTATTGAAACCTATGCTTTTGGGCACACAGGACAGGAAACTCCTCATTACTTGCAAGATTACAGCAATTTCACTACCATAAGGTGCACCAGACTGTAAGGCGCACTTTTTTTTGCCGCGAAGATCCATGCTGCGCGCAACAAAGTAACTAATTAGTAACAGAATCCCGCGATCATGTGGAGTTTACTGGCAGGTGCTCAATTTGCAAACATTTTTCACAGATTGGTGTAGCCTTTAAACACAGCCCCAAACGCCCTCCCCATGCACTGGGCCCGGCACTCCCACCCGCCCTTGGCTGGTGAGGCGGGGCTTGGGGCGGCCACAGCTCACACCTCGGGGTTGCTGCGATTCAGGGCGGCCTGCGGCCCGGGACCGTCCACGGCTCCGGGCACCGCGGTGCTGCCCACTCCCTCTCTCCCTGTGCGGCTCCTGCTGGCCGGGGGCTGCCTGCTCCCTCTCTCCCTGCACAGACCGAGGGCTGGGCGGTCCCTCTCTCCCTGTGTGGCTCTGCTGGCTGGGGGCTGGCCACTACTGTCCCCCCTCGCGGCAGCCCCAGGTGCCCTCCCCATGCCGCGGGCCCCAGAACTCCCGCCCACCCCCGGCAGGCACGGCTCGTGGCTCCTGGCTACCACCATGCAGCCGCAGGTCCTGGCTTCCCCTGTCTGGCAGCTGCAGCTGCCACGGTCCCAGGCACTCCCACCCGGAGCTGGCTGGCGCAGCTCGGCTTGCGGCTCAGCCGCCACGGCCGCCGGAGGCTCCTTCCCCCCGTGCCCAGGCCGAAGCCGGTGCTGCCCAGCTTCTTCCTCCCCCTGAGCCGGGGCTGGGGCAAGCAGCAACTCCCTCCTCCCCACGTGGCTCCTGCTGGCTGCAGCTGCCTGCTCCTGCCCCCCCGGCGACTCGGCGCTCCTGTGGCACCGTCCCCCCATTGCAGGTCACACTTCTGGGTTGGCAAATTTTGCAACTTTGTCCATTATATAAGGTGCACCGAACTATAAGGCGCACTTCCAGGTTCGGGGGAAAACTTTAGTCAAAAGGGTGCGCCTTTATAGTCGTGAAATTACTGTATATGAAGTTCTTCAACAACTGGCTCTCCAAAAAAATTCTCCAGTGGGAGTCTCTAGGGCTACATACAGGGTAAATACAATCTCCTTCCATAGCAAGACTGTCAATATTAAGAGCATAGCAAATAAACTGCTGAAACAAGCTGATTATGTTTTTAGCTTACAGAAATCCAGCTAGCACTGCAAGCAAAGAGGTAAAAGAAATCAAATCTAAGGAAAACACATTCTTGGATTTTCAAAAAGTTCAGACTGCTCCTTTAACAGTCTATGGCAAAAAGTCAAGGCTATAGAGGAAAGATACAATTATAGGCAAAAAGCTGGTTAAAGACCAGGAAGCAATGGTGAGATAGTCAACTTTCCACTACAGAGAAGAGTCAATAGCGGAGCTGACCTGGCAGCATCGCTAGGAATCATTCAACATCTTCACTGACCTAGACAGAATTGCACAGTCAAATCCTCCAAATCTTCAAATAAAAATAAGTTTTTTCAGGTCAGCCAGCTGCAATGGCAGTAACTGTGACCTCTGGAAGGCCCTCACTAAACTAAGTAAAGTGTGGTAGATAAGCTTCAATGCAGAATGCAAACAGATCTATGAAAATAAATATGAGGAGAGAAAAAAAACAAAATATATTAGTCTTCCATACTGAATTTATAGCTGGAGTTTACAATTTAAAGAAGTGATTCTGAAGTTATCATTGATAGTCCTTAAATTACAGGCTCACTGTGCCACATGCACTAAAACATCAATCTAGATATTGGACATAACCAGTTCAGGAAAAACTCAGAAGGCAGAAAGTAACTGTGCTGCTCAGTAAAAACTTAGTACACTGTAGTCTTAAGAACCAAGATGTGGAGACAAGAATAGCATATGAAAAGGGCAAAGCAGAATTTTAAAAGGTATAGAAATGGTCAATTAAAGGATTAAAGACAGAGCAGCTGCTTTGGAAGAAAAGACTGAAGAGGCTGGGGCTTGTCAATCTGAATGCAAGATGATAGGGGTGGAGGGTCTAATACATTCAAAGCTTACTTGAATGGCAGTAAATACTTGATGGCCATAGGTAGGATTAACATAGCTGGTAAAGAAGTTTGGTAATCTGTTATCTCAGGATTGCAAGCAGATACTAAAAGGAGCAGACAAGGATGTACCCTCTAATGTTCCCCATCTGATGACTGGATCCTAGGAAAGTGGGAAGATAGTGACCCACAGAACAGCCACGCTCACTTGTACTACCTAAACAGCAATGTGACTGTTATGGTTAAAGACTGCATATTTGGCTATACAAGTACCAAATATCTGACTCACTAAGGTACTTCTTACCTTCTAAATCAAAACTGGAAAAGAAAATGTTAATATGAAATCTTTCAAATTGGTTTAATATACCAGGAAAATTTAATTTAAAAATTTAAAATTTAATTTATTATTTTATTATCTAATTTTCATTGTATTCTTACAAGGAGACAGGCCTCAGAAAAGTACAGATTCTTAAGCAGATGTGATGAGAAGCCTGGTTTTCAGGATAGAGAAGACTGAGAAGGAAGACACAAAGCTTAGTTATTTCAATTACGTACTACTCTGGATACTTAAGAGTCAAGAAAAGCTTGCTTACAAAACACACCTCTGTGCTACAGAATCCATTTCTTGAGTCCTTCAATGTCAGCAAAGGCAGCCCAGGCTAGAAGTGCACAGCTGGCTCCCAGCTGTGTGACCAACCATAGTTATTGCTCCTTGATGTCATCTCAAGGGAATTCCACCTGGAGTAAAATACACCTTTAAAAGGCTATCTGTTTCTTCATGAACACCAATCCTCTCCAGGTAAATCTTAAATTAGGAGGAGCAGAACTAACAAGCTTAAAACACTGGCCAGTATCTCAGCTACAGAAGTTTCTTCAAAAGAGCCAAGGCCATGTCAAGCATCTGGAGATGGCTGGTTTCAAGTACTAACAAACAAAGCAGCCTCACTGATATTCTCCTCTGCCTTGGAAATGAGGGGGCAGAGCAGGGAGGTAGTGAGGCAGTCATTCTAGTTTCTGCTTCTGAACAGATTTACAGCCTGCTCTTCTGACCCAAACCTCTATTACTGGGTCCTTCTCTGGACTGAGTTTCAGGGCAGCAGCACAGAGCCAGTACACATTAATAGTACAGTAATTTCACAACTACAAGGTTACCCTTTTGACTAAAATTTTGGTCCGAACCCAGAAGTACGCCTTATAATTAATCCAATGCACCTTATATATGGACAAAGTTGAGAAATTTGCCAACCCAGAAGCGGGAGCCGTGACTGCCCCGGCGCCACAGGAGCCCTATGCCGTGGCAGCCCTTGGCATGGGGCTCCCACGGCTCCCACTTCCGGGTTGGCTCGGGGTGGCCGTGGCTCCTGTGGCACGGGGCTCCCGCGGCGCTGTATGAGCCGCAAGCAGGGGAGGGCGCGCCTGGGGCTGTGTTTAAAGGCTACACCAAACTGTGAAAAATGTTTGCAAATTGAGTACCTGCATGAAAACACCGTGATCGCACAATTCCATTACTAATTTGTTACTTCATTGCATGCGGATCCTCACCAAAAAAAAAAAAATTGCACCTTATAGTCCGGTGTGCCTTATATATGGACAAAGTTCTGAAATTTGCTGACACCCGGAAGTGCTCCTTATAATCCAGTGCACCTTATAGTCATGAAATTACTGCACTTTCATCTTGCTCTTTACAAGATGGTCTCAAAACAGCTTTCAATACTACATGATGCTGTGATGGGTAACATAAAAGACAGGAGCACACAACCTCTTTTTTTTCCCCTGGCACAACAGAGCTTCCATAGAATAAAACTCTTACCCAGTGGTCAGGCACTAGACTGAGTTGAAACCTGGCAACACAGACAGACCTTGAAAGAGTACCTGCTCTGATCAGCCATGCTGGATGTGAATACAGCTGCACTTGTTGGACCAAGTGATCCAGTGCAATTCTTGCCTTGGGTCAGCAGCCTGAGGCCTGCTGGAAATGTTTTCCAGTGACACCTTTCATGGCCTTGGGAAGCTCTGAGGAGACCAAAATCTATCAGCACAATCTGTTGCGAGACCATGCCCTCTCTCACTCCATTTGCAGGCTGAGAGGAAAAAGCATTCAGGGCAACAAGAGAGAAACTGTAAAAAAATTATTTGGGGATTTTCCATGTGTTTAGGTTATAGTGAAAGAAATTATCCATTGAAGTGGCAACACAGAGAACTCAGCCTGAAGTGCTACAACCACAAAGAACAAAGGAATAACAGCACTTGTGAATAAACCAAACACTACAAAGGTTCTAAAGTCTAAGGGTTTCATCCCCACTTAAACACTTCAATTGTCATTTTAAGCAGTTAACAACACAGCCACACATTTAGCAATAAGCAGGTATAAAAGCAACAAGTTCTGTTTTACTAGCAAATTAAATTAGTTAAAGCGTTTTTTTTAAATAAGTCATTTCTCTCCATGTATTTAAACTAGGGTACCTTGTAAGTCCTCAATTCTCAAATATTACACTTCATATAACTATGATAGACATATTTTCTAATATCTTTGCTCACCTTTTACTTGGGTTGGAAAAGAAACGAATACCAGACCAAAGTAAGAAAAAGTAAACCTGACCTATAAAAGAAAAATCTCAGATGACAATACACTAAAATCTACTAAATTATTGACTAACTGGTATCAATTTCATTTGTTTTGCCCCAACACTGCTGCAAAATTTAGATGCACAACTTTCTGAAAGAGTATTTCAAGTCCAAGCATAAAAAGAAGTTCAGTTCCTAAAAATAATGTTTATGATATCACAGTACAAAAGTCACTGAATCTGTTACCAGAGCCCACTTACATTTGCTGGAATGACTTCAGCTCATTTTATTTTATCCGGTGTTTCTTATGCATGACCACATACCCTTTAACAGTTTAACAGGTTAACTTTTGTGATTAACTCCAACATTTAAATAATGTTCTTTTTTTTAAATAAAGTGAGATAATGTATAAAAAATATTACAACTTCAAATGAAACAGTAGTTTTGTTCTATGACAAGACCAACAGTCTTCTTCCAGCAAACAGAAATCATCAAGATGATCAATTTCTGCACTATTTTTATCATTACATATTCAACTGGAAGAACCAGAAAGACTTTCCATGGTTGTTTAAGTTGTATAGCAGTCTATCTGTAGACTCCTCTATTCAGTTAAGTTTACCATACTGTTTTGATAAATATTTAAAGTGGTAATTTGGGGATTTTTCCAAACACAAATCAGAACAGTAAAAACAGAAAGGAAAACACCAAGAATTACTTACAATTGTAACGGGTAGAGACAACACATAACAGCAAAAAAGTCCAGGAATTAATAGTGAGATTCTGTCAATTAACTACAGTAATTTTATGATTATAACCCGCACCATTTTGACTAAAATTTTGATCCGAACCCGAAGTATGGCTTATAATCAGGTGCGGCTTATATATGGACAAAGAACGAAAAGTTGCTGTTTTAGTTGAAGGACAGGTGTCTGCTAAGAAAGGCAGGAGCTTCTCTTTGAAATGGAGAATGTAAACCCCCTCCCTCCAAATTATTATAATTTTGAAATCAAGGGGCTTTCAGGCAAAAATACGGGAATTAGGAACAACAGTTCTTTTCTAGGGAAATTAAAATAGAAATACAGTACTACAAAGAAACAAACCCCAAGCCCTGAAAAAGTCAGAGTACAATCTGACACACTGTCAGGCAGGGTGCTGGTAGCAGTCCCATTAAATGGTGGTTGCAATCCTCCTGGAGTGACAGATATGATTCAGTTGAAGCAGTGCTCCTGCAGAAGGTGCAGTTTCCCTCCAGAGGTCTAGTGGAGATGTAGAGAAATCCAGTTTTCCTCTGGAGTCCAGTGGAGAAAGGGGCTCCCTTAGTGTCCCAAAACCTCTGTTTTATCTTG
>PYHW01009147.1:2608828-2620871 GCA_013186435.1 Turdus rufiventris | reverse complement strand
AATCCGGTGTGCCTTATAGTTGTGAAATTACTGTACTTTAAATGCTGACTTTCAGCTGGTCTCTGCTAGACTTTCAAAGGAAAAAGCTGAAAATATGAATGCCCTTAAACACCAAAATAATTTCGTTCATAAAAATCATTCTCAATAATTATTTGCATTTATAAAAAAATTAATACTGCTGCAACAAAAGTCTATCAGAATTTGAAATGCTCTTAATCCCACTTTTAAACTAGTCACAAAATATATCACAAAATATATCTAGAACACTCAAAATACAAACCACGTATTTTAATTAGATCATATACTGAGAGCAGTATCTGACTAGGCATCATGTCTGTATTTAAGACAATCCCTAAATATAAAACCTAACCAGAAGTTTCTACGCTCAGCAAGTCAATTGGTGCACCAGAATAGAAGCTCTTCCAAGAAAACTCCAGATACAAGTAACCAGCTGCCAAGTACAGCTCATCACATACCAGGGCTTGTCTGAAGTTGTTTACCTATTCCATTATCTTAAAAAGCAATGGTAATGCCAACAGAGATCTCTAGGTACTGCCAGGATTTCTTTGGCAAGCACACCCATCTTTCATCCCTCTCCTTTCCTTATAGTTGACACAATTTGTAATCCAAATGGAGTCTTCACTGGTGTCTGAAACAAGCACTTTACCCTCATTTGTTTACTGGTAGAAGAGAAAGGGGTGGTAAGAACACATAGGAAAAAAATTCAGAAGAAAGTGTTATTAACTGAATGAAGCAGAAGCCTTGCTGTTTCAAATTGTAACCATAGACGCTGACTCTCAAAAATCCCAGTCTTTGCTGTCTCTGTTTTTTTCAACAATCAGTATGAATGCAACATGAAAAACTGTTTCAGTAGTGTTTCGCAACCCACTGCCATGATAAACCTCAGCTGTAAGTACAGTAATTTCATGATTATAAGCTGCACCATTTTGACTAAAATTTTGGTCCAAACCCAGAAATTCGGCTTATACTCCAGAGTAGCCAATATATGAACAAAGTTCAGAAATCTGCCAACCTGGAATTTGAGCCCGCACAGCCCTGGCGGTAGTGGGGCAGCGCCGCGCTGAGCCCATCCAGCCCCAAGCCGAACCAGTAAACCCTGCAATCCCGCAATTCTGTTACTAACTGGCAACTTTGTGAAAGTTGCACGTGGATCCTCACTGCGAACAAAAACGCGGCTTATAATCCATTGCTGCTTATATATGGACAAAGAACAAAACATTGCCAACACCGGAAGTGCGACTAGGTGTGGCTTATACCCGTGAAATTACTGTTAACCTATTGTCACCATTACATGAGGCAAGTGATCTGCACACAGACCTGTGTCTGAAAATCTGACTGCAGGTTTCCACCTAATGAAGGAAACTGCTACTCAAGGAAGGATGTCTGCCACCCCTTCAGGACAAAGATGAAAGACGCAAGTGCCTTTACTCTTTAACTATGCTGTTTTGGGTGTTGTTAAACAAGGATGCTAAGGTGACCTAATACTTAATACTTTGTTGTCATCAGAAGGGACACTTCTTTCTGCCCTCCCTCTCCCCCAGCCATCCAGTCTGTCCCATTTCTAGTCATCACAGCTACAAAACTAAGCAAATTCAACTCACTACCCCAGCAGAAAACCATTTACTCTCAGAGTTAGCCTTCTGATGAATAAGTAAGTTCAACCAGTTCGCTGTCTGGTCATTTAAGCTCCAGCAAGACCATATAGGAAGAAGTAGGAATATGGCCAGTAGTAGAAGTCCATTTTGATAGCATGAGAAAAATCTGCAAATATAAATATGTAAAATTTACTTCAAACGGTTCAAAAACAAATAAGGGCATTTTTTGACCTACAATACAAGTTACTGCTATTATTTGCCGTTCATGAAAAATCATTGAACAGAAAATGGGGAAGGTGGCTCAGAATCTGTTACATAATGTCATTGATTTAGAAGACTTCCAGGGCTAAACTCAAACGGACCTGAGTAGTTCTCTTAGAAAAGTAATATCTAGTTATCTAGTCTCTTGAGGGCATCCACTTACTTGGTCACTACTTCTCAGAAAAACAGAAAGGCTTTGAACAACAATGTGCTGGCTCTCCTGTCTTTAGATCAAGGCGCTGACAAAGAAGAAGCTAATTATTTTGTTCTTGGTAACTTATTTTAATTTACTGATTTCAATGGCAGCTGTCTCATCAAAACTGACTATCAGAAGTTTTACATTAGGTGTTTTGTTGCATATACTAAGACCAAAATTAATCTGTTCGAGTGATGAAAAACTATCCCTCTATTATGTGAGTACAACTTATCCTCAAGATAGGATAGACACCATTTCTCATAATCTTTACCTGAAGTGGTAAACAAGTAGTGAAAAAACAAGAGTTACAACCAATGTATCACACAACAGACTTCACTCAAAGAATAGCATCCCAAATGCTTTAAAATAGAAACAAGGAAGGAAACTTCATTAGTAACAACAGAAGTTGATGTGCAAGATGCCAAGTCAACAAAGGAAAGTTCAGTAGCCACAGAAGTAGTGACACCTGGAGAGAAAAAGGAACGTGTTTTGTAGAAGGCAGAGAACAAGAAAGGAAAACTAAGAGGAAAAGGAAAACAAGAATACCCTTACAAAAGGAAAAGAAGAAAAATAAAATACCACATCCCTTATTAAAGTTTTAAAAATATAGAAATGAAATTACTTTCAATCAACTGGTAAGAGATGGTTATTTAAACAAGCAAGACAAAGAGAAAACAACCATGCCTGGCAAGACTAAAAACACAGAACACATGAAAGGGACTAAGCAGTCAGGCTTCAAGTTGACATCGTTGATTCAGTTAAGATTAACTTATATGAGCAAATCTGAGTAGGGAAGACCTCTAGTTTGAAAGGAAATCACCCAGACTTCTCAAAGTCAAGAATCAAAAGATTTCTTCTCTCCCATAAACACATTTAAACTAACAAATGTAGAAGAGAAGAGGGCAAGAGACCACATACATAGAATATGAAGTAACTGTACTCAGCAGGGATTCAGGAGCAAGAAAAGAAAGAGGATGTTTAGTCACTACATTCCAGAAATACTGAAATGAAGCTGCCCTACCTCTTCCTACCCAAATTATTTCAAACTTGTATAGAACAATGCATATTAGATTACAGTGCCTCAGTAGTTAAAGACAAAAAAATGGTTATCACATACAGTAATTTCACAATTATAAGCCACACCAAGTATAAGCCGCACTTCCAGGCGTCAGCAACTTTTCATTCTTTGTCCATATATAAGCCGCACCTGATTATAAGCCGCACTTCGGGTTCAGACCAAAATTTTAGTCCAAATGGTGTGGCTTGTAATCGTGAAATTACTGTACTATTTATGAACTATTTTCCAGCTATATGATGATCTTTATAAAAAGCAGATTTGTATAAATTTTAAGCAGTCCTTGGTAACATGCCCTTGGCTGTACAGAGAAGTCCTATACAGCTATGCACATTGCAATTCATACCTCTGATCTCAAGAGGAAGAATTGGAGCAAGGCCCCAGAAAGGATTATATCCTGGAGGCATCCTCCCGTCTTGGTATAAGAGACTTCTTATTCCCCACACGTTACCACAGAAGCTGGGTCCTAAGCATAAAACACTTAAAATCCATGCCACAATTCCCTTCCCAAAATCTTAAGGAACAGTCTCAGGTGGACTATGACTCTCTCCTTCAGAAAATGGACATGCAAACAATCCACCATGCAGTAATTATATGATTGAACTTACTACAGAATAGTGTGCGACAGTTTTCCAGCTGTACAGTCACCCAGAGATAGTTTCACTGTCTTTTATTTACTTTCTTTTCCTGTGGAACTAAATGAACACACACAACTATTGAAATGGAGTTTTTCACTCAGTTGACCTGCAATAGCTGGTCATGTGTCCATGCCCTCGGGTCCCTATCACTGTAATACACAAGGGCTTAATAAACTGTAACTGGCCTCAGAATATCTGATAATATAGGAAAAGGCCATTAGTCTCTTGTTTGAGGCACTGGACAAAACACTATTTGCCTGCATCAGCAGTAATGCCTGAACAATAAGAATCCTACCATGGATAAAATCATATGGTTATAAAGGCATTTTTATAGGTATAGCCAGTTCCACATGAAGTAAGAAATTGTACGTGAGATAAAGTTTCTCTATACTGGCACACTCTGACCACACCAGAGGTTTCCACAACATAGGCACCACTTAAAAACTCAGAGCTAGCAGGATGGCAGCCAGGCACACAGTTTGCTCACAGTTCCAGGACAGCAGCAATAGGAGGTGGCAAATCAACCCAGACCTCCCAGCTTCCATGTTTTCTTCACCTGTAAAATCTTCTTCACCTTGCTGATGCTCTTCACCCGGTCCTCATTATTTTTTTTCCACTCACAATGACAAGAATCAAAGCTTGCAGAAGCTCCGCAACCAAGCACTTGTTTAGAGCTCACTTCACAACAGGCATTGCTGTATAGGAGTACTACGAATCAACTTTTGTCTCTCCACTGTTAATGAAAAACTATCATATGACTTAAAGCAAGACAAAAAACTGGGATAAAGACAGCAAACGTATAAACCGGGAAAGACCTCGGGACTGAACTGAAAGCCTCACAAAGGAGGCCAGTCTTTCTGGCTGACAGTTTCTTTAGGAGGCGTTCCATGATTAGGAAATGCTTGCAAGGCACTCAGCATAATGATAGGGATTAAAATACAACTTGATATATTGGGTAAAAAAATTAAACTTTTGCCTTAAGGGACAAATTATCAGCAAAGTTCATCTCTACTTTTCTGTGGTTTCTTTTCTACACTGTTTTTTTTCTGTAGATTCAGAATCTTGGTTACCCCACTACTCTTAAACTGAGCTAATTAAGCTTACTTGGTCACTAGTTTGCCCATCTGTTTTTCCTCCTCACCACAAAGACATGGACCTCATTGGTCATTATCAGCCTAGTCTGATAAAGCAGAAATCTCAGAGACATTTTGTCAATCAGCAAACCAGGAATACTCCTTCAGCTCTTTCATCCTGGTTGGCAGCAGGGAGCCAACTAATCAGCACACACATACCAGGCACCAGCAAAAACATGCTCTGCTCCAGACAAGTCAAGGTCCATGCCTTCTCTGCCTATGAGAGGATGAAACCAAGGTCACCAACTAAAAAATATATAAATAAATAAGGGGGCATCACTAGTTTCAATGCTGTGGTGGGTTGACTCCAGCTGGATATCAGGTCCCTACCAAAACTGCTCTATCACTGCGCTTTCTCAGCTGGACAAGAAGAGAGAAAAATGTACAGTAATTTCATGAGCATAAGGCGCACCCTTTTGACTAAAATTTTGGTCGGAACCCGGAAGTGCGCCTTATATACGGACAAAGTTGCGAAATTTGCCAACCCGGAAGTGCGAACCGTGAGCTGAGCCACGAGGGGGGGCAGCACCACAGGAGCGCCGAGCCGCGAGATGGGAAGAGAGCGGACGGCTGCGGCCAGCAGGAGCTGTGCGGGGTGGGCGGGACTGGGCAGCCGCAAGCAGTCCCCAGCTAGCAGGAGCCACATGGGGAGGGAGGGAGCGGGCAGCCCTGCACCGCCCTGAGCTGCAGGCAGTCCCGAGCCACCCCAAGTTGCGGACAGCCCTGAGCCGCCACGAGCTGTGGTGGCCCTGAGCTGCCCTGAACTGCAGCAACCCCGAGGCGTGAGCCGCGGCCGCCCTGAGCCCTGTCTCGCCAGCCGGGGGTGGGAGGGAGTGCCGGGACCCGTGCATGGGGAGGATGCTTGGGGCTGCATTTAATCTGTGAAAAATGTTTGCAAATTGAGCACCTGCCAGTAAACTACACAGTCGCGGGATTTCCTTACTAATTCGTTACTTTGTTGCGTGTGGTGTGGATCCTTGCTGCAAAATAAAAGGTGCGCCTTATATATGGACAACATTCAGAATTTTGCTGACTCCCCGACGTGCGCCTTATAATCTGGTACGCCTTATAGTCATGAAATGACTGTAACTAAAAGCTGACAGGTTGAGATAAGGACAGGGAGAGATCACCTCTCCATTACTGTCACAGACGTAATAAACTCAATTTGGTGAAAAATTAGTTAGATTTATTACCAATCTAACCAGAGTAAGATGATGAAAAATAAAAATTAATCTCATAAACACCTTCTCCCTACCCTCCCTTCTTCATGGGCTTAACTTTACTCACAATGTTCTCTACCCTCCTTCCCCACAGCAGCACAGGGAGACAAGGAAATTGTGAATGCAGTTGATTCATCACCTGCTATCTCTGCCATTCTTTCCCCCTCAGGGAAGAAGGCCACACACTCTTCCTGCTCCAGCATGGTGTCCCTCTCACTGGAAATAGTCCCCCATGAAATTCTTCAAAGCCAGTACTGCCCACAGGCTGCAGTTCTTCACAAACTGCTCCACTGTGGTACCCTCCAAGGTCACAAGTCCTGCCAGCAAACCTGCTCTAGTGTGGGTTCCTCTCTCCACAGGTCCTTCCAGGACCCTACTTCAATGCAGGCTTCTCACAGGGCCACAGCCTCCTTTGGGCATCCACTTGTTCCAGACTGGGTTCCTCCAGGGGCTGCAGGTGGATCTCTGCTTCACCATGGACCTCAGTGGGGACAATCTGCTTCACCATGGTCATCATCACCAGCCAGAGGTGAATCTCTGCTCTGGCACCTGGAGCACCTCCTCCCCCTCCTTCTGCACTGATCTTGGTCTGCAGGCTGATTGTCGCATATTCTTACTTCACTCCACCATTCCTACTGCATAGGTACTTTCCCCTTCTTAAAAATGTCATCATAGAGCTGCTATCACCGTCACTGATGGCCTTGGCCAGCAGCTGGTCTGTTTTGGAGCCAGCTGGCATTGGTTCTATTGGACATGGGAGAAGCTTCTAGCAAGTTCTCACAGAAGCCACCCCTGTAGCCTCACTGCTGCCAAAACAATATCCACAAAAACTCACTACAACTGCTCAGAAATGTGTGCCATATAAAACTTCTGCCCACAAACTTCTCAACCTTTGCTTTGAAGGATTGCAGGCCTGTTTCCACCTACATTTGATATAAATTTCTTTAACCGTCCTGTCTCATGCCACATGTTTTAGCGTATTGACAACATACCCTTAAGAAACTTGTGAGAGCTATGTCTTTGGCAGTACAGTCACTCTGTGTTTGCACCTGTTTGTGTATGAAGTACACATTTAGACTGTAAGCTGAATTAGAACTGCAAGTCACACGTGTATTTTTTATACCAGAGGATACCTCTGCCACCAATTGCTACCTACATCTAGGCATGACAGGCCATAATGAAAGTATCCACAGATAAAAATATTACAAAACCATCTGAGGCTGTAAATAAATGTAACTCTAACCTGAGCGCTTATTTCCAAACCATAATCTCTAAAGTGGTATAGTAATCTTTGGTTTTTATTTTTAAATTTTATTTTGCAACAAAGCAAAACAGGCTTACACTAAAGAGACACTTGACCAATCTGCCTCAATTCTACACCCTGTGGAGAATTCCAAACTGCTGAGGTCTGACTATTTTCATTTTCTTAATGCTACTGCCACCTAACAGAGTTTAACAGCAAAGCCACCAACCCATTAGTGCTCAAGGTTTTCTTGGAGAAATACTTCAGAGACAGGCAGGAATCAACCTACACACAGCCTGGGAAATTAGCATTCACACATACTCTAGCTGAACACATCACTAAGCAGGAAATAGCTCTAAATGAGGCAAGGGAATCTTTAGCAAAAAAGAATCTGAAGAAAAAGAAAGTCAATTCATCCTAATCAAGAGGACAGCAAGCAGAACAAGTAATTTCCTAACCTTTACATTTAGAATAGACTTCTGCTTTAAGCATACAAAAAAGCTAAGCCAACATGTTTCAAAGCGTTTAAGAACTACAGAACTGACAATCTGGTTTTCTATTTCTGTCTGCTTACCCTGCTGCTTCTGCCTGTAAACATTTTGTAGGAGGATGTGAAATTCGACAGAGAGGACTCTGAACTATGAATGACTCCACAGTGGCATATTCTTAGAAGTACGTGGTGGTGCCTATGAGCTCACTCACACATGAAAACCTCACTGGTTAGGGTCAATTCAAAGCAGCTACAGCTCTACTTGGTTACAGCAAAACATCAGTTCATTAATATCAAAGTGCCCTGTCCCCACCTTCAGTGGAGGGAGGGAAGCAGGGAGGCAATGTTTATGGGGAAAAAATAGGTTATGAGGACACCTGGTCTTCAACTTCTAGTAAAAATAAGCACTGAACACTGATGTCTTAATCACATTAAGCCTAATAGTTTGATTTACCACAACTATTTTGTCTAACTCGATGACTTGAAGATCTCTGTATATGTTCTGTAATTTACTCTGAATGCCCAAATTCTGGATACTTCACCTTGTGAGGCAGCTATGCAATAAATATGGTCTGTATTAACAACATAACCAGCTGCCTGAACTCGTAAATCATAATACAAAAAACCATCCCAAGGTCTTACCTACAGAGGGCTGAGAAAAGAGTAAACTAGGTAAGATTAAAGTAAGATACATTACACACAGATATTTTCGCTTCAAATCAGGTATACACAATTCACCTTTAAATACACTTTGACCTGATCAGCCAAGGTCAATGAAACTGCTTTATCTCTGCAACAAGGAAAAAGTTGGCTTTATAATCACAGTTAAAAGATTCAACCTAATAGTTGAGCAGAACATTGTCTAAAGAGATCAGAACAACTACTCATTTTATAAACACATGATTAAAGAACTCCTCATTGCCTCTTCAAATCACAATCTTAGTTGATTCAGTCACCAACCTGTATCATAAGACTTCTACCAAACAAACTTGCTATACATGGCACACCACATCATTAAGAATCTGAGAAAAAAGAATAGACGTAGGTTTCTCCACCAATACAGCTTTTCCATAAGCTGAAGACAATGTACAGGACTGCTGGCTGCAGAACATGAACTATAATAACAAGGGACTTGGAACCTCAACATCGCAAAAGGTAGTAAGATTGCATCTTCTGTTTTATATATGTACACATGAACAGATGAAGAGAAAAAAATTATGAACCAAAAGAGGAACCAACACCTGCTTTTAAATAAAGATGACATTTTACCTAACATGTTGCCATTTTAAGTCAATTAAAGCAGTAAAAAAGAGAATATCACCTAATCTTTTTAATTCTAAAAACTATCATTGTAACAACTTTGGTATACCTTTGAGTTTAAGTATAAGACACATCATATACATCTTACATATTTGTTATACCATTTATATAAAATCAATATAAAAATGTACACCAGACTGAATGAAAGGATGAAATGCCATACAAAACACAGCATTTCCGAAAACCTTGGTGCCTTTTACTCATCAGAAATGAGCATGCTCAGCCAGGGAAGCTGAAAAGTTCAACACTGCCCATCTATAACATCAAATCAAGCTAGAATATACAAAAAGCTACCACAACAGTACAAACTGATTTTACCACAAACTCAGGCAAAACACCGAGTAGTAGCTCCCATCATTATCACAAGATAAAAAAGTCCATAACCATGCAGAGATTGATGGGAGCTGGAGCCTCCCCAGCACATAGCACACTGCCAACCACAGATCAATCCATTGGTGATCCAAATTCAAGAACAACTTGTTTAGACTAAACATCTCCAAGGCCAGTAACTTTTCCTCTGCCTGCAGCAGAACTTGACCACAATGAAATAACATTGTCGCTGCTGAAGTAAAGCACAGTTGTATGGAAGGAATAAAATCATGAGACCAGAGCCTCTTCAGAAGACATGAATTTCCACAACTTATGAATAAGGTGTTTAGCGTCTACACAGCTTCCAACTTTTATAAACTCCTTCAGCTTCAAAGTATCTACTACCACAGTGAAGTAACACTAACTTCTGCCAAAAGAGAGGAAATTTCCACCAGCTCCCTGGCAATGAGCAACAATTTGACTCAAATGCCTTGCAAAGGCTTGCAGCTGCTGTACAGCAAACCTAGAGATGAAAATCTAATTTTGCATTGAAGACTCATGGTGTCATAGGAGAACCCTTTGAAGAAAAGTGTGTATTTCACCTTTTTTTGACCTCAGACTTCCACATATAGGGAACTAAATAACAAGAGAGACCTGACAAAACAGGAACTTGAATGAAGTCAAGATTTTATCAACAACTAGATTTGGTACATAGTTGCCATACAGAGGCTCAAAGAAAATTGTTTAATACTTTGGTAACTCCAAAGGTGACATCTTTAGAGATATTACCACAACATAAGAAACAACTCTTAAAAAGTAATAAATACATACTTCACAACTCTTTCCATAACAGAAAATTCAGTGCACCACTACTTCAATATTCTAAAGTAACAGAAACTCACCATGCTTCTTGCTGGAATAAAGCTTCCTAAAGACAAGCTAAATAAGTTGAATATATTTTTAAAGTTTGAACCAAAAAAAAAAACCTTCTTATTTCAGACATTTAAGTGAATAGCAGTTTTTACCATTAAAGCAAGGATTCAACCACTCTGTTGTGTAAATAATCTAGTGTTGCTTCAACAAATTAGCAGTGGCTTTCCCTAAGCACACCGCATGTCTTGCGATTAGGTGGATATACTTTATAAATATTAAAGTAATTGAATCCTCTGAAATTCGAGTAATTTCATGATTACAAGCCGCACTTCCAGGTGTCGGCAATGTTTAGGTCTTTGTCCATATATAAAGCGCACTGGATTATAAACTGCACTCTCGTTTGCAGTGAGGACCCGCGTGCAACAAAGTAATGAATTAGTAATGGAATCACAGGATCACGGGGTTTACTGGCTCGGCTCGGCCCACTCGGGGTTGCCGAGGGGGTCGGGTGATCCAGCTCAGCACTGCCGCTTGGCGGAGCTGCTCGCGGCTGTCTGTCGCTGCCGGGCTCAGTTGCCCGTGCCTATCATCTGCACCGCTGCTACCAAGCTTGCTCACCCCAGCCCGGCGCTGCCCCACGGTGCCGGCAGGAGCCTGCTCACGCCCACAGCGGGAGGGAGGGACTGAGCCCTCCAACACCCGCGGCAGTGGCAGGAGGGAGGGACCGAGTTTGCGCACACCCATGGCAGAAGGAGGGAGGGACGGAGTCCACCCGCCTCCCCCAACATTGCGGGGCAGGCGGCACGGAGCTCCCCACCTCCCCCCCACACTGCCAGCAGCAGGGAGCCCACCTCTACCAACAGAGTAATCAATTCGTAACAATCGTGCAATCCCGGGTTTTAATGGCAGGTGCTTGGCTCAGCACCACAGCTTGCACTTCCAGGTTGGGAAATTTCAGAACTTTGTTCGTATATTGGCCACTCCTGAGTGGAAGCCACATTTCCGGGTTGGAACCAAAATTTTAGTCAAAATGGTGCAGCTTATAATCGCGAAATTACTGTACTCAAAAAGCCTAATATTCCACATCAGCGAGAGATCCCAGTATCATGGTTGTTTAAGTAAGGTTACGAGGTTCAAATATATTTGCATTCTGAGTTACACTGAAAGACATTAAACCCTTCAACCTTGGAAGAGTAATTATGGGCATCATGGGCATCCACTTCACACATCAAGGTGTCTAACAGAAATCTATTATCCTGTAGATAATCACTGACTTTCAGAATCACTTTTTCTCCAGTAATACTGTACCACAAGGAAGAATAATTGTTATGGCAATCTAACCATACTTCCTTTGAGGAGAGAGGAAAACAGGAAATTTTGAAGGCAGGCATTTTCAAGCACAGTAATTTTACTATTATAAGACACACCGAGTACAAGCCGCACGCCCGGGTGTTGGCAACTTTTTGTTCTTTTGTCCATATATGAGCCGCACCTGTTTATAAGCCACATGTTACAATACAGGGTGTGATAAAAGGTATCTATTCTATCACCATCTGTTGAGGGTGGGGGCAGTGATCCTTATATCTGCGGGAGATATTCTGCTGATGGGCCATTGTTCTTTATCTTTTCACAACTGCAGCCTTCCTCCAGAGTCATTTTCTGCTAATGG
>PYHW01009147.1:2570029-2608661 GCA_013186435.1 Turdus rufiventris | reverse complement strand
GTTTGTTTCTTTGTAGTACTGTATTTCTATTTTAATTTCCCTAGAAAAGAACTGTTATTCCTAATTCCCGTATTTTTGCCTGAAAGCCCCTTGATTTCAAAATTATAATAATTTGGAGGGAGGGAGTTTACATTCTCCATTTCAAAGAGAAGCTCCTGCCTTTCTTAGCAGACAGCTGTCCTCCAAACTGAAACAGCAACTTTTCGTTCTTTGTCAATATATAAGCCGCACTTTGGGTCTGGACCAAAATTTTAGTCAAAATGGTGCGGCTTGTATTCGTGAAATTACTGTACATATTTGAGTAGTTTTAGCCTCATATTCAGAGCAATGAACTGCAGCCAGATTATATTTCAAGGAATTCTGAGTAGAAACATGGGTTTTTTTCTGGAAAACAGTAAATTCTGAGCCCTGAATCACAGCTAAAAACAATAACTCTAATTTGGATGTATACTAGGAGAAGTATGGAGGCAAACCATGAGTCTGAACATACACAGAAACATGAAGGCCAAGATTTGCAGGCACACAGGGATACACATGGACACACAGGGAGTATATGTGGTCTGTAGTACTTCAAACCAAGACCAAGCAGCTAGCTAGCTCTTACTGGAAATTATTCAAAGAATAAAATGCTTATCTAAAATTGTGTATCTTCAAAAACTAACCAGTAATATTAGAGTTTTTATTTCTCTGGCTATAATTTTTTACATAAAGATCAGATTGAGAGCCTCATTTGTCAGCAAATAAAAAGCAAAGCCGTCTTGGAGTGACTTTATGATGCTTGTATCCCCAAATCATCTGTTCTATTGGTGTTGAATATTGAGTTTGGCAGCTTTAAGACTGGTTTCAGAAATGAAGGGAGAGAAAAGTGCAGAGTTTGTTATCAGAGACCGCACTTGCTTCCCCCACATTCTTCACACAGACTGTGTTGTCTGCAAGTGGACAGCAAGAGAGAGCTCTCCTTTGCTTTTGGTTAGTTTTTCTCACTAGCTGAGGCAAAGAAGTTCCCTGGACTGTTTTTTCCCTTTTTTCCTGGTATTGTTTGAACGTGCCCTGGACTGAAAACTCAGAAGAGCATCAGGAGCTCACACTTGTGGCCCACCAGGCCTGGCATTTCCCAGCCTGGAGGGACTGAGAACAGACTGAGTGAGCCGGGGTGCAACCCACAGAAGGGACTCTTCTGAATTTGCCATCTCCAGGGAGCAGCAAGAGGTTTTGCCATCTAGTATTGTTCATTTTTGTGCTGGGGAGTGCTTTGCCTGTTAAATAAACAGGGTTTTTTTCCACTTCTCTCCGAGGAAATATTTTTCCCTGAACCAGTTGGGGGACGGACTGCTTGAATCTGTTTCCTAGACGGGCCCCATTCAGAGGTTTCCTCCCAAATTTGCCCTAAACCAGGACAAAAGTATACTTACAAAATTAGTCCAAAATAAACAGTTCCATTCCTAGAGTGTAGATGATCATTTAAGTTTAATTCACATTTCAAAGATAGTCACAGGCAAAATTACCTCAATTCCTCTTTCTGGAGCCACCAGCAGGAAATATACTAGCAGTTACAGAAAACCAAGGAGAGTCACAGTTGGCCACACACAAAATTCAAATGCAAAATCTCTCACCTTCATAGTAACAGTGGTTATTTTATGGCCTCACTACAAAGTAGAACATCACCCTCAGATATATACAGCAACTTAAATGCCTGAGCACCTCAGATTACACCTGCAGGTTTGGTGAACTAAACATCAAAAAGGCTAAGTATTTCAGTTTTCACAGAAAAAACGAACAAAAAAACCGCCCCCCCAAAACAAACAAGAAGTCCACAACAAACAAGAAGCCTTTAAGCCAGAGTTTCAAAGTTCAAGGTTGTTTACATCCAGTTATAAACGATACGTGACAGCACTGGAAGAGGCTGACACCTCATAACCAGAAGACATGACTTGCCAGGCTCCATGTAAGTTTTTGCACGGTTCTGCCAAGAGCTGAGAAAACTTCTCAACCCAGCAGTGTTCAAACTATTTCAAATGACCAAGTGATTACTTTGTAAATACAATTAATTTCACTGCCTGCAGTCTTGAAGCTTCACAATAACCAAGAGTGGAAACATCCTCAAAGAGCATATTAAACTGATGCTTTATTTTTATGTATCCCAGTTTCTTTTTATCTGCTAAACTCTGAACTACCGTAATTTCACAACTATAAGGTACACCCTTTTGCCTAAATTTTCCCCCGAACCCAGAAGTGTGCCTTATAGTCCAGTGCGCTTTATACAATGGACAAAGTTTCAAAATCTGCCAACCCGGAAGTGCGAGCCGCAAGTGGGAGTGGCCCTGCAGCAGCGCCGGGCTGTGAGGGGGGAATGGCCCCACGGGGCTGTGCCGGGCTGTGAGGAGGGAGAGGGGACCTGCGGGGCTGTGCCGGGCTGTGAGGGGAGAGGGGACCTGCGGGGCTGTGCCGGGCTGTGAGTGGGGAGTGGTCCCGCAGCTGCGCTGGGCTGTGAGTGGGGAGTGGCCCTGCGGTGCCACGGCTGCCGGGTGCAGGCGAGCCCGGGGACTCGCAGGGCCGCGGCAACGGGGTGGAGGCGGGGCCTCAGCCAGCAACCACACAGGGGTGCCGGAGGCGGATCGTTGCTGCAAAAATAAAAAAAGTGTGCCTTATAGTCCGGTGCACCTTATATAATTTGCAAAGTTGCAAAATGTTGCTGACTCCCAGGTGTGCGCCTTATGGTTGTGAAATTACTGTACTTGATAGGGAAAAAAAACATGTTATTTTCATGGAACAGGCAGATTTACAGAAAAAGCTCAGTGTGCCCATGGTAGTTCTTCCCAGTGTTGCATATCTGGTAGTTGCATATCTGTAGTATCAGAGGCAGATGTCTGTTCCAGCAAGAACAACACTGTCACCAGACTGGTTGAGGCACTGAGCTCAACCATCCAAGGACTACACACTCCATGTTACCAAAGGAATGTAACTGGAACAGAAATTCCTTGTAATGATTCCTCTGAAGCTGTGCTTATCCATTTAAGAAATGCCACTTGAAGAAAAACCACAACAAAACCTACAACCATGACTTTAGCCAAAATGTTCCATACAAAAGAACGACGGCAGGAAGAGTCAACAGAGAGAAGAAAAAATACTTAATAAAAACCTAAACTGGCATATCTCAACACTGCATTAAAAATAAATAGAACACGATAAGCAGATACTTGCACACACTTTTATGCAAGTTCAACAGAACTTGAAATAAAGAAAAGTTTAGTAAGTCATGATCCAATCAAAAGCTCATCAACGTTACCAAGGCTTGGAAACTACACAAACTGTACTGATGTTTTACTATTTGATTAGACTTAAGACCCTACCAAAACTAATTTTGTTGCTCTTGTCTGGGCATCTATCATGCTGAACCTCCTCACCTGCAGAAGCAGGTGAGAATTTTCATAATCAAACCACATTGAACACTAAGAGTTTTAACCTGACCAAGATTTTTGTCTAACGTCTTGGAAAAAAATGCTTTCTAGGAGAGGTTTTGCTGTTAGTAGGTCAGGGATGTGAGAACAGTAAATTGAAATAGGTGAGGCATTCTGACCAAAACCAGTTTTGGTTTCAATTATTTTCCCCTTCACAAAATAACTTGAGAAAACAGATCAAGAAGATCAGAAAAATAACTCTTCTATCCACATCTAGAATATATTGTGTCAATAAAAGCAAGAAGAGAAACTTAAAAATGTATTACTAACAAGAAGAAAAAAAACAAAACCAACCGAACAAAAAACTACTAAAGAAAAATCTGGAATGGATAAGTAAAATTTTGTTTAAAATAGAACTCAAGTAACTTTATCTAATTGCCTTCATTTATAAGACTTACAATTGTGATAAGGATGTTCTGCATAAAACCTGACAAGTACTTTCCAAAAACCAAAACTGAATTATGGGTTTTGAGTACTGTCCCCCATTTTTCTCCAATACATTGAATTTGTACATAAATACTCTAAACACTGAATTTGAAAGTCCAAGCTGTCACACTGATGGCTTACAGAAGGATAACAGTATAATCCCATTTATCTCAGGAATTCCACAGAAAATTAGCACCTTACAATTCAGAAGGTAAGGCATGCCTATAGTACTTTTAAATCAACTTGGTTTCCACTACGTTTTAACATGCAGTACCAGTCAGTAAATTTTCTCATGTCAACTCGTTCAAACCAGGCTGCACGAACAGTGACAGTGAAAAGGAACTTTAACTTCAAGTGATGCATACTCCTTGCATAATACTCATCCAGTCCCTAACTTGGATTACAACCAGAACATTGGTAGTTATGGACTTGAAAATGAGGCGATTCCCCTAAATTACCTGTGAGCATTCCTAATATGCTAGAGGCAATGGCAAAAAATATTAATGCCTTGCCAAGAATGGCAGAAAAGTTGAACAAATCAGACAAACCCAAGACAGAGTAGAGTTTATTACTTTATTTTTTCCTAATGGAAAAAATCAGGAGAAACAAAATGATGTTATCCTACAGACAAAATGCTGGTTTGTAGAGGTCTTAAATCCTAAACAGGAGGGGAACTGGAAAACGCATCTGCTGGTATAGAAAATTCCTAAATTCAATGCAAGTCAAGACTTCAACATCTGATAAAGCTGCATGGCTGCTCTAGTTACTACCAGCCACAAAGAAACATTAAATACGTGTTCATAAATAACTAGATTAGAATGTTTCTACTTATTCACTTTAGCTTAATTCCAGCCACTTTAATGGTCTGGATGAAGAAATACTTTTCTTTAACAAGGAAACACTGTTCTTCAACAAGAGCAACAAAGGCTTTCTCTTCAAGCCACAACAAAGGATGTCTCCATATACGTTAGAACATCCCCCTCAGCAAATCAGAGGCCAGGTTTTTGAGTTTATGTTGCTAGAGTTACAAAATCGTGAAAATTTAACAGCTTTAAATTCTCATATATACTTTACAATAAATTGGAAAAGTAAAAAAAATCTTTTAGGTTCTCAAGTCCAGCAACTTCTTACTAAAGGATGCTATACTGCACAGCCCAGGGTATATAATCAGTCAAGACCAGTCCATAAGATGCACAGCTTTTCTTGAGGAAAGACATTCTAAAAAAAATCTTTTCCACTGGATGGGGAGAACAGAAAATAAAGACGTTTCAGCAGAAAATACATTCCTTTCGTAACTTCAATGCCATTATTTTTACACAGGCAGTGCACTTGAAAGAAGTCAAAGCAGAAATTACTGTTTGCTCACTCTGCCCTCATAGGACTTACAGAGAAAAAAAACACCATTTACATCTATTTTCCTAAAATTAAGACAAAGATCATCAGTTTCACTTCCCCCGATATCCCAACTCATGCTTCAGACTGAACTCTGTCTGTTGTGAAGTCCAACAGGTGGGTACTTAGTTCTCCACATGTATCCTAAGCTGCAGCAACTTGAACTCTGCTCATCTCCTTGTCTCTACTGCAGAACACCCACCACAATCACTTATCACCCTGACAGCTATACTGCTCACCTGTCCCACTGAAGGATATCCCCAAGCATCCTCATGCAGAACCTTGGCCAGGCTTTCAGCATAAGGGCTCTCCACAGCATACTATTTTTAAGACACCTGGATTCACAGGCATTGAAGTATTCCTGCTCATATTGGCAAAAGTAAGAACTTGCCCCATATTAAAGGCTGTTTAAAAACAGAAAAAGGCAATAAAATAAGAGTATAAATTTTGCTCTCAAATTTTCTTGACTGACTTTAGACTCCATATTTTCTTTCCACTGGCAGCAGTTAGAAGAGTGGCTCAATGAAATATTTCTCTTTCATTTGCCCCCAAGGAAACAGTTCTTCTCCCCTGTAATAAAGTGCTGCTTTCGGGTACGTCACGTGACTTACTTAGCACGCTTAATTAAAAACTTCCCAGCTGATCCACTGATCTGCACATCAATTTTAGTCCAAATCTAGAAACTTAGCTCACTTACATGTTTCTACCACCATCTCTAAAAAGTTCTGTTCAAAAAACACATTTAAGACATTGGTAGGATATGAAACTTTGAATTTTTCTGCTTTCTTTATTTAAACCAAAAGTGCATTGCTACATTCTTTAAACCAGAACATTTTCAAGCATGCTGCTCCACTTACTCTTTTCCCTCAAAAAAAAAAACATTCTTGTATTTATAAAACAGATTTGCACAGAACTGAATCTCACAAAGAAAAGCTCTTCTTGTGAGAGTAACATCAGCTAAACTCTGGCATTGCAAACATTAAAATCCACATTTTCCAGAGAACTTCATTCAAGAGTACTAGTTTCCTGCAATTTCAACAGATACTGAATACAACAAACGTAAAGGACCAACAAAGTGACATGTGACCATTTAAGCCAGAGAAGACTTTAAACACAAAGATGAGTTATTAGTATTTTACAAACACGGAAGGGGAGGAAAGAGTACTTTTCTCCATTTCTTCTTCATGAGAAAGATACTTCAGTGATAAGAACTGCATTAACTTAAAACTTCAGTTAGCTCACCAATTGCCTCATACTTGCCCAATGCATCCTAAACTCACAACTAAGTCCAAGAAAGAGAGGGGATTTAAGCATTTAATTTTATTCTTACTATTTACTTTGAAGCCTCATTTTCAGAAAACTCAATCTGAATGATTCCCATAACCCAAAAAGACCACTTGGTTAGGCTGTACCTTGCTTCTTTCCTTGCTTCATTTTTTGATGCCAGGTTACTTCTTGTTGCTGTCACAGCACTGAAGCTGAAGAATGTCAGCAGAAGCATCCCAGTCTCTCACAGCTATCAACAGGGAAAGGGAACAAGTTTTCCACAATACACAAGCTGTAAACTCCGCCATCATTCAGATAATGACAGCTGCAGACAAAAAAAGAACTGTACACTCTGGCAGTCTAAGCCATGTAAGAGATGGTACTATTTTGTGCATGTTGAAGTCAGATAAAACACAAAAGCAACTGCCTTAAGCCACACACTGCCTAGAAATTAAGTACAACCACCTTCAGCAAGAGTCTTGCTTACAGCCAACATTCTAATCCTTCCATCAGCCAAAGATTTCAAATGGAAAAACTAAAATGCATTTAGGACTACTTATTGTACCTTAGGAGGACTTTGGCATAAGGTTAGTGAGTTATCATTTCTTCTCTTTTATTTGAGCAGAATAAAAGGAAAAAAAATAATTTGAAACCTTTCATTTCTTTCACATTCAAAATCATATGGAATATGGAAGCAAGGACTCAACAGAATTTTACAATTCAATGATATTCACAGTTCAGGATTCCAACCTTCCACAGTAACTTCATATGTGTACAAAATAAGACTATAGCTTTGCAAGGTACAGAAAAAGCTTTCGTTTCATTCAAATCAAAGTTTCTTCATCAAAAGGGAAACCATGTACCAGTACAGATGATCATTTCTACTCTTAAGTATCTTTATAGTTTCTCATGTGACAACTCTAGACTTTACAGTTTCATTCATCCATCTTACCTGCCAGAAAGTTACATTTAAGTCAATTAAAATGCCTAAAAAATTAGATAATAAAGTGACAAAAAGGCAACACTTTAAGATTCTCTTCGAATCTTGAACTAATAAAATGAAAATAATTTAACAACTATCTACACTCCACAAATGTACAAGACCAAGAATGTGCTTACTTTCTTGGTTCATGGTCTATGCAACATCTAGTTTCTACACACAATCTTCAAACACTTTTCCCTTTATTAAATTAAAGCAAAAGAAACTGCCGTGAATAGATGGGAGTTATACATTAATGGATAAATATTCTTCTTGCACTGGCATTATATTTATAACTTTATATATAATTTATAATTATATTTATAACTTTAAGTTGCTTGGAGCAGACAGACACCCCTAACGTAAACTTGGTACCTATCCAGCTAGTGAAGTTTGGTCCACGTCTCTGCCTGAAGCTCTGAGGAGTTCTTGACTTGTGCTAAATTCTTTTGTGTTGAAACAAGACCCACAAGATGAAAAACTGAAGGTAAGCATTGCTTTTCTCCAGACCTACATGAAGCAAGATCTAGAAATCCACCAAAAAGTCTGTGTTTATCAACTGCAGTATAGGACTACCAAAGAGCACGCTTTCATTTGAACAACACTTGTACAAAAAATGAAATTCAGAGCAGAATTAAACCTCTAAGTAAAAATACTGCCTAACTGTTTTTCCAAATACAGTACATTTACCTAAACTTCAACACTAAGGAAGCTCTATGACTCTAGATATTAGAAAGAAATTTTTTTTTTTTTGCAATGAGGGTGGTGAAACACCACAACAGAAAGGTGGTGGGTGGCCCATTTCTAGAAACTGCCAAAGTCAGATTGGACGAGACTCGGAACAACCTGATGTGGCTGAAGAAGCTCCTGCTTACTGCAAGGGGACTGGACTAGATGACCTCTCTAAGGCAATCTATCTTGGTTTTAGGTGTTAAAGCTGTCGACATTTTCACAAATCCTTATCTCCACACCCACTAATAGCCAGCAAGCTGCCAGTAACACGAGGCTACCTCATCCTATGGGAAGAAGCAAGAGGATCAGTGTGCTGTAATTGAAATTCATTCCAAGACCATGAAGAAATAACTGGAATGACAAAGTAATACCATAAGGGACTACAGGCTGTTTTAATTAAAACCTCTCCAAACTTCTATATATAAACAACCTGCAAGCAAGCATCTTCATTTTTCAAACAGGTACTACTGGGAAGTTGACAGCCTTTCTAATCTATTCCAGTGCTCCTGTTCTTAAGAGTTGACTCAACTAGCTTAATAAGTGTTTGCTACAGTTTAAGCCCACAAATAGTTTCATCTCCAGCAGGGAAGACAACAGCTTTGTCTTTTCTTTCTAACCATCTTTTATATATTGAAAGAACTTTAACAAAAGAAATTTCACTTCTGTCTCCTCTAAAAAAAAAAAAAAAAAAAATTCCAAAGTTTTCCCCTGAAGCGCTTTTTTTAGACCTCTGACCATTTTCCTCTGCCTGCAACTATTCTTCTCCCAGTACAATACCAAAACCAGGAGCTGTACTTAAGCTCACTAGCATACTAAGTAGGAAAGCTAACTCCATGTATTTTTCACAACATCGTCATCAATACACCAAGTAAAAGATTTGCTGGTTCTCCAGCATTAGTTGACTCATGACCACTGTGCAAATATCTGACTCCATATTCTTCTCTGCAGATCTCCTACCATCCCAGTTATCCCCAAACAGGTTATCATCAGAGTCAAATCTGCACAGTCAAACCTTACTGAAGCATAACAGATGACATCCACCCCTTCTACATTTCATCCTACTTAGGGTACCGATTTGTTAAGATAATTCTGAACACATGCTCCTTAATCCTAAGAGCGCCTCTGGTAGTGCAGTCCACAAGTCTAGAAATTTACTTAGATCAGTTACTACTACACTTAACAAAACTGCTGAAGTCCTGATTCTGCACATCCTTCTGGTTTGACACAAATCCTGACTTCAAAGAACATCCATTTTATAATAACTGCAGACTCCTTCTTAGACAAAGAAGTCATATTTTCTGCCATAATATATAAAGTAGTTAACACTGAAAGTGAGCACATACAATATAAAGATATGTCATTTGTGAGAACAGACATACTGGGTCAGATCAAGGCACTGCCTAATCTACTTTCCCATCTTTGACAGCTGCCATCAGGAAACACCCAAAAGAATAACATCCAAGCCATTAACAGGAGATATGAATATTTGTCTTGAATTATATTTATATATATAATGCTATCTATTTTAAGTACATTCAGTAATTTTACCTAACAATAAATTACACAGTTCTCCAGCACTGCATGTTGCTGCCCATATCCAACATCAGTTTAAGGGAACTAAGAACCCTCAGCTGTATAAAGCCAAATAAATGAAAATGATGCAGCAACAAAATTACTGGATGAAAAAAATTAACAGTAGTCCATAAAAGTATACACTGAAGGTTTTAGTGGATTATGTGTTTTTAAACAAGCACTTTCATGCCACATAGCTGACTCCATTTACCAGCATGATCCATGGCTGATGTCCTTTTAAGATGCTTCAGTTATATGGCTGCTTTTTTCTTCAACAAACAGCAATGGGATGGGTCACTTCATAAAAACCTGAAGAGCACAGTACTTTTCAAAAGGGGGGAAAAGGCACTTTGTAGTAGTTATATTTAACGTATAATGACTTACTTTCCATCTAAGCACAAAAGCTAATAATATATATGGCAAATCTGCTTTCACACACAGAATAATTCCAAGTTAGGGTTGAAGAAGTCATAGAAAACAAAAATGGTCAAATAACCACTATTTGACTCACTGCATGTTTCCTAAGTATGAGATGGTTTCAAATTAACACTGACAAAACAAAAAAAAATCAAAATGAAACAGTATAAGAGATGTCCAGAGAAATTCAATGGATTTCAACAAACAAATCTCCAGGAATTGAGGAACATCTGCTCTCTTCAATGTCAAATGACAAATAATTATTCTCTTAATCTACAGACAAATTCCCTACCCCTTTATTAACCACTTTTCCTGACAAAACTCTCGACATTAAATGAATTTTTAGAAATACTTGCCTTTATTCTCTACCATACTTCAAAATCACAGGGCTTTCAAATACAGTCAAAAATATGCATCTATAGTCCCAAAGCAAAACTGTAATCGCCTATGTGCAGCAGTCTTCAAGAAAGCGGAGTCCTACCCATCAACCTTTTGTTCGCCTTACTTCATGAACACCCTGCATGAGTTCTATAATTTAACAGGCTACTGATATATTTTCCATGTACTTCTTCCTCATATTTTCCAGAAAAATATTTTGCACATAAGACAGAGATGCCACCCCTAGCAGCCTTGGCATGGGGAGCTTTTTTGCCCCCACTAACATATCTTAAGTCTGAAGGGTGTAAGACATACCTGTAAAGTACTAGATGAGGGCTGCTCACCTCTGCAGCAATCCCCAGTGCACAACTTTGGGATTTCACTGGAAGCACAACAGTGCACAAGAACACTGGGAGAGGTGAAAGCACCACAGCACATAAGATTGTACAGGAAGTGTGAGTGATCAGAACAAGCAAGTTAAAACCTACATCTTACTAGTCTTCCCAGATACTCAGACAAGGATACCATGAGCACCTTTGCACACAAAGAAACTTTTGCACTCATACATGTAGAGCAGTCTGTAAAAGCTTTAAAGCAGAAGCCTTCACCTGTGGCCTAGGTTTAAATTCCAGATCTCAGAACTCTAGATCATCTCCTCTCCTCCATATCCTATTTCTGACCACGCATATGTGTGCCTGTCTATACTCAAATACACGTAAAAAGCAATAGAGCAAAAGGAGCTGCCAGAGGACAATTTAACATGATTCTTCTCAGAAATCTAGTGATTTTGAAATGGTATGTCTGGAACTCCTTCTTAATTGCACCTGATCTTCACTTAAAAGAAAGAAAGACAAAATAAACAACAAACCCCACCCCACAGCATCTGAATAAACTAAAAAACCTAAAAGGCATATGTAGATACTGTATGTTTTAAACTAACACTAGAAAAAATTTATGTTTTGCAATTATGCCACAATATAAGAATAAAACTAAGCTTTCATCATCTATTTTGAAATGCAAGCAGTGACACTGTTATTATTTCTGAAGAATCATTATTATTAAAAGTTACGGTCACACCATAAACATTTCTACACTGCTTCTTTTCAGAGTTGGCCCACTGTAATAAACATTTACAGTCAATCATGAGCTGCTCAAGTATTACCACTGAAAAAATAACCCAGGTTACTAGAGTAAAAAATAAATCCACAGGTTATTGCTTAAAGCCAAGGCATTGATGTCAAACAGAAAATGTTGCTCATTGCCTCATTAATTAATTAATATCTCTATCTCCAAAATCCCACAGGCATTTCAAATGTGCCACCTGGGAAAACAGCCACTGTTCTTTCCCTGTCAGAGATGTCACATCACTTGTCATGTTTGAACCTGGTCAGTTTTCATGGACACTACATCCAGCTGCTCAAGCTGAATGGAAGCTTCAGTTCACTGAAGTTGAATCTATTATAAAATAGAAGAGATTTGCAGATTTCACAGCACTCGTTCCCCTAAAAAGACCTTCCATTAAACCCATTTCATTTCTGAAAACATGCCCTGATTGCCTGAATGACATTCAGATATCCCTACTGGTGAACATCACTTGTGCATGTGAGGAGTCCATCAAACACAACTGCCATTCCCATGTCACCAGAATAAGAACCTATGCACAATCCCAAACCAACTCATTCCCACTGCACTGATCAAGGAAGAGCAAGTTTGAAGTTGAGCTCCATCTAAAACTGACAGTACCTTTTTTGGGGCATTGCAACTAAAGCTCTCCCTTTGCTCCCACTGACCAATATCATCTGAACTTTGGGTCCACAATTTCTAGAATAGTAAAGTTCTCCCACTCCACACAAACCTTATGCTTGTCTCTAGTACATTCAGTAGATGTTCCGCTAGAAAAGTCAGACAAACAGAAAAAAATCGCCTATCTTTCCATGGGTTTTTAAAACATTTCCCCAAGGCTCAGATAAGCTCTGTGATCCATTGTGGTTACTAAAACATATTGGTACATCTATTCCAAAGTCTCTAAAACTGGAATTTGATTAGGAAGGTTCTACTCTCTGAGGAGCAAATAATAAAAACATTAATTTGCAACTGCTAAAGTGCGTGACTATACATACCCATGGCTCCCAAGGCAGTACACACAATCACAAGCAAGACGGCAAGATATAAGTGAAATGGTCAACGAATATGTTCTTCTCAAGGACAACACCATTTTCGCTTCTTTAGGTTTCAATTGAGCAATTCTATATATAAAGAAAATAAAACGTTCCATCTACTCACCTGAAGAGAGATTGCCCTGCCAGAAAGCTTTTGTTCTCTAAGTGAGGCACAAAACATTTTTTCTAATGTTGATACTGAACCCCACAAATTCAGGAAAAACATTTATGGCTATGGGCTTCATTCATGGGGATACAGATCCATGCCAAATAATCCACATTTACTTGGCCAACATCCAAATATTCTGTTCATTTATGCTGATGAATTTGTGACCCTTGCCTTCCTCACTCACACAGGTCAATTTATTGTGCTACTTTTTTTCAATAGATACTTAAAACTAAGCTGATGAGATGCAGTACAAACAGCATTGTCTGTGCTCTATGTAAATGTTTACAGGACAGTGTGAATCAAAAATCCAGATTGGCACTATCAACTGTGACTAAACAGTTTTCCTCTTTCTACAAAGAATGAAAAATCATTCTTCTCTGCAGCAACAGTCACAGTCTATCTTCCAGCAAAATATATTCTTGGCCTGCCTGAAAATTAAACAATTGTCTGCATTCCTAGCAAAAGATATTACAATGAACTATAGGGGTTGTATCTGACAAGAATTACATTCCTACTAAAAAAGTCAGAAGAGATGATGTGGCTGTAAGGAGTCTGTCTTGATCAGAAAAATTCAGCTGCTGCTGCTTCCCCTTCTAGTTACAACTTCAGAGCCAACACTCAACTTCTAAGTGCTCTGACCCACTGCTTTTGATCAGCAGGTCTCTTAATACAATCATCTGCTATCAGGCACTTGGACTACTAAAATGTTTCTCAGTCCAATTGCCTGAAAAGACATATCAAGTAATGTAACTATATCACTACGCACTTTTGTGATGATATATATATATCAAGTTTAAGAGACATTCTTAAGACACAAAAATACTTTCACCAATGCTATATTGGTCATTATACCCTTCAAAGAAAGAGACATTCAGCCCTATTCTGACATACGACAAAGCTATAAAGCTGTTTTTCTTAGCTGTGTGTTCTCAATTCTGTGCAAGCTAAAGTCAATTTCCTATGGCAGGCACCAAGGCCTACTGCAGCCCCTTGGAACTGATCTTTCTGGTAGCCTGACTGTATCACTCACACAGAAACCCTGGAAATCATCTAGAAATTAATCAACATAGAAGATAACTGGCATGCCACTTTCACCTGTGCAGGAAGCACTGGCACAGTTAATAGCCCTTCCCTCATCTGATGAGGCCAAGCCAGAAGACACAGAGTCCTTGGTACAGAAACACAGCAAAGCTCCTGGCAAGGACTGGAGCTGTCCCTTCAAAAGGAGTTGTTGCTGTATGGCTTTTGGTTAAAAAAAAAAAAAAAAAAAAAAAAGCCCTGAGTTCTTGACATTGACAAGCTATCTTACCACTTTCCGTTCTTCCATTATAAGACAGACTAGGTGAGAACACAAATTGCCTTAAATGCTTAGATCTACTTCCTGTCTGCAAGAGATAAAAGTACAGAGTGAACTACTTTGTTTTATTTCCTTTTCTGAACAACAGACAAGTCGTCTATGGCAAGAGCACCTAACGAAAAGATTCTTTGATAGCACTGAACATACAAAAAAAGAATCACTGTCCACTTCTTTTAGATGCGCAGCAGTATGACTTCTGGGCATCCACATTTTTGACAGTTCTCAGAGAGTGATACAGGACTGCTTTCAGAAAGGTTTACATCATGGATTTCTATTGAAATACCATCATCTCACCTCTCCTACTGCGCTGACAAAGTATCACATAGCAACACCTACAGGATATAGGACTGAGGTCAAACATGCACTGTTTTCATGGAAAACACCTAAATAATGACCCTCTCTCTATGACATGGTAAGCTTTTACCAATGGGGGCAGGAAGGATTCTGAAGAGGTGATGAAAGCAAATCCCTGTTATCCAAATCCAGCTTGCAAAAGCTTCAGGAAGAAATTCGTTCTAGGCTTCTGTTTAATGAGACACAGCAGCACTGACCAGGAACAGTCGCCCGAGCATAATTATGATGTTGCAGCCATTTCTCACAGACATGCATCATACTACCACATCTCACATCTTTCTCACATCAAGATGAGACTGCTAAAGTGCACTCAAGCAGTTACATTTTAGATCAATCAAAAAAATATAAAGTGGCATAGACCACTATGCCTCCAATCTTCCATCTCCCCCAATGGCAGCATGCAGCACTTTGGAAATAATCTCTACGGGATGAGAAGTGACAAGGGGGTTCCTGGTTTTGCATCTGAAGAAAGGAAGTCTGACTTGTACAGCACACTAGGGTTTTGAGCCTTTATGACTGAAAAAGTACTTTGTCTTGTAACATTGCAAATGCTGCATTTGGCATTTATTTTCAACATACATAAATAAAAAAGCACCTATTTTTGCAGCTTACTAAAAGAAGTTTTGGAAAAAAAAATTTTGAATTTTGCATGAACTTGGGTATTTTGTGAGGCATTCAAATGTTCAATAAACTCCTTTCCTAGTTGCTTGAACTTTAAAAGTTTTGTTTGTCTTTCAAGGTTGCTCCAGGCTGATGCTCATTAAATTCAGAAAGCAGCCAAGTAACTCCACCAGCATATCGCTGCTGGAGGAGACAGCCACTTTAGCACTTCCCACACTAGCTATGGGTGACTAGAAATCCTCAGAGTAAAGTTAATTTTTAAATATTTTCTAACAAAATCAAAAGGGAGAGAACTCCAGAAAAATATCCAAGTTTTAAATTGTCTACAGAAATTTCTTGAATTTCAGAGGTAACAGACTTTTCAACCTAAAACAAGACTCAGTCATTTAAAACAAAAACACCCCAGTAGCTTGAACCAAGAGGCTTCAAGTGTTCTCCAAGCACTTGGCACAGTTTAGCTGTGTTCAAATAACCAAGGAGTTTAGCATTAATTCATTTCAGAAAATGCTACAGCTGATTGCAGCACAAAGCTTTAACTGCAGGCTTTTTGCACACAGATACCCTGTAGACTTTCAGCATCTTCTTCAACCCTCCATCCAGTTTCAGAGAGAGCATGGAGGGAGGGAACAGCAACAGCCAATATCCCACAGATTCCTATCATTGTGAAGATCTGTGATGAGTAAACTGAACACCAATACTGGAAAATTTCTTTAAGAGCTGTTTTAGATAAAATATAAAGATAGAATACAAGAAAATAAAAGAACTCTCCTGGGGCAGTAGAATGAAACTCATCAGGCTGTGGGGTGGTCTTCAGCTTTTCTCATCTCCCTGCCACTGTTTGTGATATCTACAAGGCCCTATATCAAGTTAACAAATGAAGTGATACAACTTCCAGAGCCAGGATGCATACAGGCAAGGAACACACTCCATTAAACCATAGCTGTGTAAACAGGTGAACAAGACAGTTCCAATATTGCTAGGAAATACAGAAGGTGAATCAAGGGGTAAAAGGGGATCACATCCAAGAAGCAGTGTAGGGAAATGTGCAGAACATAAATGGAATGCTCAACTAGCTAATGGTATGAATAAAGAGGAAAGAGTCTGTCAGCATCGGAATTAAGTACAGTTCTATTCCTTTTCAGTCTGCAAGGCACAACTTTGGGGCACTGTAACATGAAACACTTTCCACTCAGGCACACGTGTTCATTAGCTGACCCCACCCAGCGCATTTTTTTTCCATGCTAGGAATGAGGAAACCTGCTCATCCAGCAGCAGTCAGAAAAGCTGGACAGGGCTAGGATGAGCGACAGCCAGACACATAACGCTCAGCAGGCTTCTGGACAGGAGTGATCTTCCTCTCTCCAGCAAGGAAAGCAGGATGGGCAGCTTTCAGTTTCAGAAACCAATTAGGTAAAAACTGCTATCAAAGCAATAGAGAGGGCCCTACCCTAACTGGGTTGAGAAACACCAGGTGGTATTAACTCAATCACTTTTGTCAGTTTCAACAGTCCCATTCACTCCTTCTTGCTGAAGGTGCCCAGGGTGCCCTTTTACAAGGCTCTTCCTACACACCTACCTGGACAGCACACATAATTAAACTAAACTATCACCTAGACACCACTGCTAGCTAAAAAGCAGTCACTTATGTAGTGGCTTGTGGAATAGCTACTAAAAAAACCAACAAACTCACAGACTTTATTCCTTCATGAAGCACTTTTAAAGAGCCATCAAACTCTGTGTGAACAATACACAGTAATATAGGCTTACCAAGCTATTGTGCTTTCAGGAGATTTTACAATACAGAAAAAAATACAGTGAATCTAAGAAGAAAAAAACTTCAACAAAACCCAAGTTGGCACCACTGTAACATTCTACCACAGAGCCCAAAATGAATTATTACAAGATTATCCTTCAGATTTTGCAATCAAGAGTATGTGGTGAACATCAGAATTAGCTAAAGCAAATAAAATTGCCTTCCTCACCCTCCAAGTTGACAAATCCTGCATAACCAATTACCGACCCATGACACTCATACATGGAGAAAAAAATTCTTCATAGCAAGCGTTAGCCAAGACATTATTTACTGCAGACTATCAAGACAATTGGCTACAGTTACAATAAGTACTGCTGTCTGCAAGGACTTGGTGTTACTTGAAACACATTTCCTGAAAGCCAAGAGAAGGGGGAAAAAAATCATTCTACAATCATTAGATGCAAATTCTCAAACAGCAAACTTTGAGACTTCTATTTTTATACTGTCATTTTTGGGCATGCATTGTATGACTACCGTTTATATTTCACGATTATTTTTGTCCCATTTGAGAAAAAAGGTTCATCCGTAAACAGTGCAAGAGCAACTAGATGAAGAACAAATAGAAAACTTCAAGCTCCTATCTCTTCTTGTACTATAATGAGCAGGTTGATAGTATCAGCAAGTGGAAAACTGGAAGCTTAGTTCCCTCCTTTTGAGGGACAGGCTTAATACGAAGAATACACATGCTTTCTTTTTTGTGTTCAGGAAAATGCCTACAAACCCAGCAACACAGACCGACACAAAGAATATCCTATTTGGGGACTATTTCAATATAGAAATCCATATGGTTGAGTGATTTCACAACCAGCAAAATATAAAAATGGAAATAAAAATAGTTAGATTTAGGAGACAGATGTACGTCTTGAAAGAAATACATGAAGGCCACAAGGTTCCTACTGTTGCAGAGATGTTAAAACCTTTGTAATATCCCTGACAGAGCAATGAGAGCAGCGTGCATGAGAAGTCATCTTTCCCAACAGCCGAATGAGAAGCAGCTGTTGGTAATTTCCCATACTTCCATTCAAGGCTTCATTCAGTTACCAGCTTCTGAGAACAAAGTATCGTAATTTCAATCCAATAAACTGCACAGCAAAGAGATGAGAAATCCTTGCTCACTCTTTCTTCCCCATATACCTTGGGAAGAAGAGCAATCACAGTACAGTTCTAGTTCTGCTCCTCCCAGGAAACACAAGGAACAATGAACCATTCTCCAGTATTTTATTAATCCTTTTCTCATCCCTTAGATCCATCCTTCCTAGGTAACTGTTGCAGCACTCAGCCACGAGAACCAATAGCTGCAAGAGACATCACAGCAAGAGTGATTTCATCATTTGATTTCACCCCTCCTTACAAATGAGAGCAAAAAGGCAAGTCAGGTTTTGCTTCCAGAAGACCCACACCAAGGCAGAGACACTAAAGATGTCCCAGACACTCAAAAAATACCAATCCATCAATTTTCACCTTCCTCACAAGGACTCTTTTGTCCCAGCTTTAATTCAAACTGCCTCAGAACATAACTAAGTATCAGGCTATAAATACACATCAAAATGAAAGAGCCACCCTAACTCTGTTCACCACACAAGCACTCCACACAGGCAATACACAGATTGCTACATCACGTCACAAGATGTTACCAAGACTCTGCTAACCAGAAAACCTTTTTTGACACCCTGGAGTTTTTCTCAGTTATAAAGCAAAGGGAAAAAAAAACAAGCAAAAAAAAAAAAAAAAAACCCACACAAAAAATCACACACAAAAAAACCCCCCAAACCAAACCAAAAACCAGGCAAAAAAAAAAAACCCAAAAAGCAAAAACAACCCCCCCATCCCCAAAAAAAGTTTACTTCCCAGGCTGTCTTACACAGCTGGATTAACTGAAAATAAAAACTGCACGTCCCACAGAATCCTTGAATGTGGTTCTCTTGCTTTGTTCTGATATTTTTTTCCAGACAGCAGAAGGCTCAGGAGCACATGACTAGAGCAATTGGGGGCTTATCACAAGTGCATGCGCTTTATGTTACAGCCTTTGTTTCTCCCTCAGTATTTTACACTTGGGATTGAATCATATTTGCAAACTTGTTAGTCTGCATCAGTTAGCACCCTCTTCTCAGGCAAGCATCTGTCTAGTCTTTGACCTAAAATAAACGAGAAAGCAGCATCAATGACCTTTCACGAATCAAACTGTAGAAACTGACTAAGACAAATTTAGTTGCTGAGTATGACAGGTTGAGGTCTCTCTTGGTTTAGATAGCCACCTGCAGAAACACTCATCAACAAGACCTGCTTTTCATTCCACAGGCACATAAAGTAAGCCAGTAGATTAAAATGGAGTCACCCACAGTTTGTACAGATCAGCAATCCTTAATAAATACTAATGATGGACCTGATCAAACCTACGCTGTTCTGCTGCTAATATGGGTTAACTGCACCCATGGTTTTTGGAGTGCTGCTGGCACACTGATCATGCAGATGCAAGGCGGACAGCCCCTGAGCCAAATGCTCTCCAAGGCTTCAAGCACAGTGGAAGACATTTCAGTGCAAAAAAACTACCAAAATTTCTCATCTGTCAAAAAGCTTACAATCTCCCAGTGCTTTGGCATGAAACGCACAAGCCCCTGTGATGGATGTAGGCATGCATCCACAGTGCCATGTCAGGTGTGGCTTTACACAAATATCAAATAGATAAATCGAATGGGAATGCTTACTAAGCACTCCTGGTCCCATAAAGATGTCATCCTGCATTTCTGTAAGAAAAAAGAAAATATCTCTAGAAACTACACTGTTCATATGAATTTGGAAGAACAATTCAGTATGAACACAAACAAATCAGGAGTAAAGAAATTCCATATGATACACACATAACTGATCTATAGCAACTTGGAACTGGGCCTTTTTGTTTCAGCACTGTACATTTGTTCAGGTTTAAATCATATTTTTAATTCACATAAACCAGCTTACCCTAATGGATAGAATACGAAGAATGGGCACACACTAAGCACGATTTCTGACATGTCTGTGCAGAATAAAGAACAGGCCTTATTCTTAAAAATATTCCTCTAATCAGAAAATTGGAAAATTAATGCCAAGCTTGACATATGAGCCCACGGAGTAGTTATTTCAAAATAAGCATTTTCTTATACCTTCTTCTGAGCATTTTACCACAGTCTGCAGGATATTACAGACACCTTTTGAAAGATCGCCTCCCACTACTCTTTTTTTTTTTTTTTAATAGGCTGGACTAAAAGGTGCTCACACCCGATCTACGGGTGCATGGAAAAATCTTCCATGCTCTCTCGCCTTCACAGCCAGGAGCGCTTAAAAAATGCTCAAAAAAACACATAATGGACGTGAATGTCACGGTCATACCTGTGTGCCCGCAATTCGTTTCCTCCTTTCGATTGGGGGGGGGGGAGGGGGGGACGAAAAGGAAATACAGGCTACGGAGCCCGGAATCCGTTTCACAAAGGGGGAAAAAATGGCTGTTTAATGAGCCAGAGGCCGCTGGCAGCGACCGGAGCTAAGGACGAAGACAAACCCACCGGGATTTTCCGTCCAGCAGGCCACGAACGGATCGGCGGCGTGCGCCTACTCAAGGTTAATGGGGGGGCGGGGTGGGGACAGAAATGAGCTGCCGAGGCCGGGGCTGAGGCCGGGCTCCCTTCGCCGCTTCACGCCTGGGCGAAGGGCGGGGGCAGCCTCCCCGGCCCTCATCCCCCCACCCGAGTGGGGGCAGGATACTCACGGCTGACTTTCATGCTACCGAAGGCTGAGGGCTGCTGCACCGGCTTGCAGCTCTCCGCGAAGGAGGTGGTCCTGGGCCGCCCGGACATGGTCTCTCCCGCTCTGCCCCAACGACGATCACCTCTCTCCTCTTCCTGCCTTCGCCCTCCGCCTCGCCCCGGCGGGCCCGCCTGCCGGTCCCTCGATCGCTCAGCTGTAGGAGACGGGTGGGACACGCCACATGAAACGCCGAGACCCCCCTTCCCCCCCAGGGGAAGCCCCCTCCCCTCTCGGTCTCTGTCGCCCGGCGGCTGCTTCTTCTCCTGCCTCCTCCTGATCCTCCTCACGCCGCCCACTCCTCCTCACACGACCATCCTTCCCGGCCGCGCCGCTGGGTCCGAGAGCCGCCTCCCCCCGGCGCCGCTCCCGAGCGAGGGGGTTTCGCTGGGCCTCGCTGCCCCCACCCCGGGCGCTAGTCACATGGGGCGGAGGCTCGCGGCCCGGCTCCTTCGATCCCGCCGCCGCGTTTCACTCCTTTTATTTCTTTTATCTCTTTATTTTTTCCTTTTCTTCTTTTTCTGCCTTCTCTTCCTTCCCCGCTCCTTGTTCCTCTCCTTCCCCCTCTCCTCTGAGGGAGGCGGCAGGCAACGGGACTATTTTTTTCCCCGGCGGAGGGATCTCAGGGCACCGCCGAGCGGAGGCGATGCGAAAACGAGTCGCAATAGGATCCGGTGGTGGCGGCGGGATCCGCGACGCGCGGAGGGAGGTGAGACGGCCGGGCGGCCTCGCTGCTCGCTGACAGTGCTGCTCAGTGCGGCGACGAGGCTGCGGTGGCTTCGGCGGTGTGGCCGCTCATTGTGCCCGCGCGGGCAGCTGGCGGCGGCTCAGGCAGGGTACGCTGCACTGCGGACGGCGGCCGGCGGCGACGGCACGGGCCATAACGGCGGCGGCTTCCCTGCTCCTCCTCAGTCCGGCTTCAGAGAGCTGGCGGCGCTTGCTGATTTTGCTGCTGCTTCCCCAGGTGCCCAAGGCACATAAGACTCGTCCGCCCGGCCGAAGTCTCCCGCCGGGCCCCCCTCCCAGTTCCTGCCGATCAGTCCCTTTGTCCCCGCTGCTCCCTCCGCTGCGTCCCTGGCTCTCGCCGCTGCGCGATGTGCGTGCCTCAAAGCCGCGCAGCCGCCCGTACCCGCCGCCGCCCCACGCTGCGGAGCAGCCGTAAGCGCCGTCTGTGAATACCCGGCCGAAGAACCCCGCGCGCCCGCGAGCCCCCGGCCCGAGGCCGTTACGGAAACGCCCGAGCCTTCTCGGGGCCAATCCTGAGGCCGTTACAAGAATGCCTGTAACTGGCCGGAACCAATCACGGAAACACCGCGGGCGCGACCGATTCTCCCCGAAGTGAAGCGGAGACCCAATCAGAGCACGCCGCCGCCGCCCTAGCAGCGCGGGCCGGCGGCCAATGGGAAGGAGGACTCTCTTCCGGCCATCGCCGGGCCAACCCGAGTGGAGCCGAGGAGGGAGAGCCAATCAGGGGACGCGCTGCCTCCGTCACCCAGCCCTGGGACGTTTTCAAGCCGCTGCCCGAGGCGGAGAACGGCCGCGGGCTGCGATTGGCTGGAGGCAATGAGGCTGCCTGCACAGACCAATCGCGAGGCGCGGAGCCACGGGTGCGTCCGCTCCCGACGGGGCACAAGCTGCTCACCTCTGTAGGGGCTGGGGGAGGGCAGCGCGCATGAGCAGCCCGGCTGGGTGCCGCCCCTCCGGCGCGCCCCCGCGGCCCGTCCCATCGGGACTGTGCTTGGGGCAGCGCGAAAGGAATCCTTAAATTGCAGGGTTTGTGCCTAAAACCCGTCAGGCACAGGGGTGGTGCGGTTCTGCTTCATTGAGCCATGAAAGAAATGGCGCTGGCGCGCACAAGTGCTGTCATAGAATGGTTAGGTTTGGAACCGATATTAAATACTCCTCCCTATGGCAGGAACACTTTCCACTAGACCAGGTTGCTCCAAGCCCATCCAACCTGGCCTCAAATATTTCCAGGGATGGACCATCTACAACTCCTCCGGGTAGCCTGTTCCAGTGTCTCACCACCCTGGTAAACTGAGTATCTAATCTAACCCCACCTTCTTTCAGTTTGAAACCATTCCCCTTTGCCTGGTCACGACAAACTCTTACAAACAATCCCTCTCCAGCTTTCTAAGAGCAGACAGGAGGTAGAAACAGTCGTGGATGTGGTTCATGAAGCGATCGTGAACCCATTCTGCGCAAACTGGGCCAAACGGGAGAAAGATCAAGGCTTTCATAAAAAGCCCTCCCAATTCAGCTGTTAATGACAAGGTTTTCTCACAGGAAACACAGTTTGTATTGACGCACTAAACACCCTCACAGTTATGTGCCAGTGCCACCACAGATAGATTGAGCTTGGCCCTGGCCAGAGTTCCAGGCACTGTTCTGGAAGAACTTGTCCTTCAGGGCTCTGGAGCATCCCTGGGGGCAGCAGCTCCCAGCCCTGACACAGCTAGCGCTGGAGTGATGCTGCCTGCTGTTACTTAAGTGAAATTACTCGCAGACATCAGAAAATTCTGACCACCACTTGCCAATACATTAAAAAAAAAAAAAAAAAAGTGCTCTTGCCAGAACACTTTAATACCACAAACAAAACAACTTGGACTAGCAGAAACATATTTTGCCAGAGACGAACTAAGACCTGCTGTTTTCTTTTCAAGGCATCAAATATTGCCAGGTTTACTTTTTTTCCATCCCTGTTCTGAACACCATTGCTATGTGACCAAAGACCTGGCCAAAGGCAGCTAAAGTTTATCCTTCACAAGAGCTGTTTTCTAAAGCAAAAAACAAACCCAGTCTGTCAAAATGGTCCTGTTCACCCTGGGGTGCTTGGCCTGCTGGAAACTTTTTTTCCTGCTGGTGAATGATGAATGGTTTTACCTACAACAAAGGCCATGGGACTATTTAAATTTTGATCCTTCAGGATCTACCTGTCTCTGTACAGCTGGGAACTTGACCCAGAGAGCTGTGTGCCCTAGACTGAGAGACACTGAAGTCACAGCATAGGAATGGTACTGCAGCCACCCCAAGCCACCCTACCATATTCATTATTCCAACCCCCCTCTGAGACACCACTGTGTTGCTTAGACACAGCTTCAATGAACTGCCAATAGTGAAAATGACATTTTCTCTCGTGTTTGGCAGAGCTGTTATCAAAAATTAGGGTTGCAGCTTGGGTTAGCTCTCTAAAGAGCATTCTTACATAAAACAACAAAATAAATATGTCACCAGGCAGTGGCCAGCTCTTTTCTACCTGAAACCACTAGGCATTCCAGTCATTTTTTCTAGGTGTGGGCATCAAAATACTAACACAAATCACATTTTCTTATTTTTTGACAAAGTTCTTTCAAATTACTACATAAACAGGAGAACTGAGTTAGGAGAGACAGCCAAGCTTTGTTTCTTTAAAATGTTGGCAGTCTGAAAAACAGCAGGTGGGGGAGGGTGAGCTCTTTGCTTTTCAGCATTTACTGCTTCTCATGACAGTAGTAAATAAAATCAGACTGATGCATAATTTATACTGATGTGACCATTTGAGAAATGTCCCTTAAAGTTTTGCAATGAGTCTACAACCTGACAATAAAAACAGGAATTCAACATCATACTTACAGAGAACAAGCTGTTTCATGAAAATAACTTACTGCTTGTCCTCCTTTATCTGGTATAGACATTCTCTAAAATCACCATTTCTTCTTCAATATCAAAGTAATCTACAGCAAAACCACAACTTGGTTGCTACTAATAACACTTTTCTGAATACCAAGACTATCCATCCATGGGGGGAATGCATATTACAAAAATCCCACTTGCAGTATTTAATATTTGGCAATCCTGCACATATTTCCATGTCATAACTAAGCAACCAAGTCTCCAAAACCTGTCAATTCAAGCTGTATCATCTTCTCATCCACCAGGAAACCACAAGTGTGTTTGAAAGAAAATTGTGATGTATTTGAGGGGATGGAAAAGCATAAAGCACCTCCAGTTTCTGTTAATCTTTTCGTAGATTCTTTCCTTAGCTAAGACTACTCTCAGAAAAACCTTAAACATACAGTAAGGACATCTATTAAGCTTTCACCCTAAATTTCAAATATGGACTGACAATTAAAACCATGAGTGACTGAAAGATTCTCTTTTGACAACATTGCAAAGTCCATATTTATTTTTGGCCCCTTGGCTGATGAAATGACCTCCCTCTATGTTAAACAGTAAAACATGTTTTTCACACTCTAGAATCTGCAAATATAAATAGAATTGACGTTTTAATGATCAGTTTTCGCAAGCTATTATAATCCAGCATCTCAAGCATCAATATTGTTCCAAATGTGGGGGCACAGGGCAGTTTTACAGCTGCTCTGTCTCTGTAATGTGCAAGTGCCCAGGGAGGTTGCCTGAATACATCAAGTGTGTGTCCAAATTACTGAGGTATTCTCTCTCTGAAATGCCATAAGGTGGCAGTGAATTGGAAAACTGGTACAACTTCTGGGTAGCACAAAGCTCTTAAGAGCTCAGGAGAAGAGTAGAGGAGGGGTTTTGTTTAGGGAGTTTAATTTGTCTGTTTGCATTTCATGTATCAATAATAAACTTTAATCATTCTAATCAGACACTGAATAGGCCTGCTCCAACAGGAACCAGTGGACATGTTCCTGCACAGGAACTCCTGCTTTTTTCTTTCTCCATTGCTTCCTTTTCAAGTGATCAACAGGAAGATTTTTTTTGTTTGCTACCTTGCAGCTCTTGCTGGGTCATTCTACCAGAAAGCATGGTGAGAGACCTACCTCTTGCTAGTCTGATAAGGATGCAATCATTCAAAGCTGTTTTGAACCTTGCTATGCTAGAGAATCTAAATTATATTAATGGATCTACCAGTCTTGCATCTAACTGCTTAATATTGCCAAGGCAATTATCCAGAGAACAATTTAGTGAGCCATTGCAGTGGTTTGTCTCTTGTTTGATTGGCATGGGCAAACTCAATAGTTATGGTTGAACTTTAACTTTGGGTTTTTTTTCCCAATGGAAAATCAGATATTCTCATAGTAACAAATTTACTGATTGCCCAGGCATTAATGATTAAATTAAAAATCCTGAAAAGTGGTTTTGATTTTTGTTCCAGAACAAAACCTGAAGGAATCTATGTTTAGAACTTACCAGTTGCATTCATGTTTCTGAGCAAGACACAAGCTTTTAATCCTGAGAACCCGCTATTTTGCAATCACTTCCTGTCACAAAATATGTCATCACCAACAATTGCTTCAGAAGACAGCTGATGTTTTGCTGATCTGGATGTGCATGGGTGATCCTAGTCCTTGCAAGGCTCCAGGTAGGTTTGCCAGAACCAATAAAGCTGAGTGGTCCAAACAGTTCAATGTAACAGAAGCTGCAGACAACTTCTGTATTCCAAATTTGTAGTGGAGGTGAATGAGCAGAGATACCAAATACAGGTTCACAGCAATATCGCAACATGTGGAAAACGTCATTGACTCAGTACGCAGTCAGATGCATCCTTCTGTGGAATTAAATTCTCCCTACTGATGTTCTGCACAAGTTGAAGCCTTGTTTTATCCATATGCTCTTGAAAACACAATAGGTTTCCCATCATGCCAGGAGAACATCTTGTTCAGCTGAACAGTTGCGTTTGCCCCAGAATTTGGCTACACTGTCTTCATAGATAACCCTGGAAAACAATGGTGCCCAGAGCCAGAGAAGCTCTATCAGTCTAATGAGCTTTTGACAAGTCTTCCAGATTCTTGCTTTCAGGAAAGCAACATCTATGCCTATTTCCTCAGGAATGTGAAAGGGTTCAAATCTAGAAAAAAATGTTGGTCTCTTCTGTGAGTATCATCTCACTCACATTAGATTCAGTCAAGCAGCCCAAGACTGACATCCCTTTGGCTCTCTCTGTACTACAATTTTGGTGGAAAGCCCTGTGAATGTCCCATGCTCGCAATTTCCCTGCTCTCCTAATCAACTTCCAAACTGGCTGTTAAGGACACTTTCAAAGTAAAGAGAGTTAAAGCCAGCCTGATTCCTGAGGCCTTCAGTTCTTTTGAGAAAATGTTGGAGGGATAGACAGCCTTAACTACAGCCCCAGGATTAGGACTACTCTCAAGCTGTATCTTGATAGATGTATGGAAGAGACATGTGCAGCAGAGAAGAGCCAGGCTGTATTTCCAAGTCATCACAGTGACCTAGAAGTTGTACAGGGAGCCAGGCACAACAGCCAACAAAGGAGATTTTTCTCCACTTCCTCCTTCAGACAGATGGTAAACATTGCACCAGGGTGATAAATTTTATTGTGCCTTCTCACAAACGCAGGAAGAGGATTCGCTAGTTCCTACTGAAATAGTTTTCGGAAAGAAAGCATTGCACATGGTGCAAGGTGCCAACAGGAGAAAAGACTGTTGAGAATAGATGTTTACATCACTAAAGAAGCAAAGAAAGCAGCAATAGGCCTGGTGAATCCTGCCTGGGATGCTGTCCTTGCTGGAAGGGCTCTCTGCAGAACAAAACTGCCATCCTCAACTGCAGTGGAATGCTCTTCCAGCTCTTGCTGCTGCAGCTGTTTTTACCCTGGCTGAAAATAACTGCATGGGTACAGGTCTCCCCAGGACAGCCAGCTCTACAACAGAGAAAGAGGACAATAGTGCTTGGGGGGTTAGAGCCATTCCTGATATCCACAAGGAAAACTGCTATGGTACATCTGCAGATAGAAATAATTGCTCTGCAGGAGACAATACGTAGCAAAATGGTTGAATAAAGCTACCAAACCTTGGTGATGCATCATCTACACCAGTGACCTTGCACTGTTATGTGTCTCGCCTATGAACTGGGGTCTCTAGTTTGCAGCCCTAAATTAAAAGTGGTGATTCTCTTCATAACCTGGGAGAAAATGCACAGCTAATTATGAAGTGGCCAAAAATGTAACTGTATTTTCATTTAATTAATTGAGTTTTTGCCAAGCACTCTAATTGATTTAATGATACCAGTTCCCAGCTGCTCACGAATCACCATTGCATACTACTTCCTTCATCTTTAGCTGGCAAATGGTTAGTAATTGTTGCTGCATCTTGCATTGTACATCTGGTGTTGACAGCTGTCCTTGCCCTGAGATTGAGAGACAGCTGTTTTTAAATGCAGAGCTCTTTCTCAAATCTCTAAAACATCTGGAAAAATATGGCATTGAAACTGAGCTATCAAATACAAAAAGTTAGCAAATATGTGGACATGCTAGATTGTCTGCAAACACAAAACTTAAAAGTAAGCACAGGATTCAGAACAGAGAAGACTCTCTGCTGTGTCTTTAAAACACAAGTCCTGGGTGTTTCCCATACAACATGACTCTTTCCCCTAATTCCCTGCAGACTGCTTGACATCATATTTTTTTTTACACTCTGCACACCTCCTATTTGATCAGGCTAACAACCCATGTTGCTTTTGCTTCCAGCCTATTAGACATAATTCAAAAGCCTTTCTAAAAGGCAAGATTCAGGATCAGGAAGCAAAATCTAACTGGCTGGAAACAAGAAACCAGTAGTATGAAAGCACCAAAAAGCCCTAGAAATCAATGGAAACAATTGCATTTCTTAAAAAAAATAAGCCAAACCAATCTTTTCCAGAATCTCTTTTCCTCCTGAACATTTTGTGACCATGATTGTTACAAGGAACTTATTTTTTTCCTCTCCCTGTTTATTTTGTGTATTTAGCAGCACTGAGCGTACAGTCCATTGTTTTGCTAATGGTCAGCAAAGCTTATCTCCTGATCGAGCCCAGCTGCTATTGCACACATGCTGTTCTGCAAGACTTGGATGAGCTCTCCTCTCAGACCCTGCAGAGGCTACAAGCCAGCAGCATGAGCAAGGCTGGACTCAACAGGCAACAATGAGCAGGCATGTAAGGACACAGAAAGGAAATGGGTAAGCTTAAACCAGGTTAGCATGATTGGAGCAGGAGACACTACAAATGACCCCTAAGAAAAGAGTCTGCAAGCAGAAAAGGCCTGGCAGAATTTACAATGATTTTTTATAAAGAGTCATTTCAGGACATCTGACTTAAGGGAAGTGTCACATTTATGTATTTTTAATTGGATTGAATTTAAGTCATATCAAGCTGATGATGCCTTTCTGAGTTTAAAAGGATATTCTCTTTGCCTTATAGCATGGGAACAAGGGCACAATGCAATTAACAGGAAAGCTGGCACTTTCAGAAGCAGTAGAAGAAAGCGTTTTTAAATTAAGCAGTTATTGTATATTTCAGGCACTTAAAGCAGAAGTTTGTCCTAGTCACTGGAAGGTGAGACACTTCTCCAGGAGATTATTCTGATTCTCAAATTCAGTTGCTTTTAAACTGCCCCCAGAGAAGCAGTCTCTACTCTACACTCATGGAAGGACTCTAGAAAGACCTTGCTGGTAAGTGGCGTCTGGAGTAAGAAGCCTCCCATGCATTGACAGGAAGACAGTTACATTTCTAACTGGACTCTGAAAATCACTGATGCAGGATATCACTGGGCAAGAACCTGGATAACACTGATACCTTTTTTTGGTAAAGAGTGCTGCTTGGAAGCACGCTGTTTGAATTCAAATCACTCTCTAAGTGTGGATGTATGGGAATATTTATAAAATGCTCTGAAACATCTTGCTCTGGCCACAATAAGGATCAAGATCTTGAACTAGAAACCAAGGGTTGTGCTGTTTAATCATCTCCTTAAGGCTCAAGAATGGTTCATCCTGACAAGAAAATCAAGCAAGGGTGGCAGGAGGCAAATGTGCAGATGAGCAAAGAGGTCATGACTGAACTCTGACATAAAAAGGAATGTATAGAAGGTGGAAGTAGGAGTAAGTAGACCAGGAGGAAGCCTTACTGATGACAGTGTCCTTCAGCAATCCCAGGTCCCTGAGCAAGGGGGCCAAAAGTGCTGAGGAATCTGGATGATGTAATTGAAAGGCCACTCTTTGAAAGATCATACTGATCAGGAGAGGTTCCTGAGGCCTGGAAGAAAGCCAAAAGCCACTCTTATCTTCAACAATGACAAGTAGGAGCATCTAGGAAATTAGAGTCTAGTCAGCCTTACCTCAGTCTCTAAAAGAAAATGGAGCAAGAAATCATGGGAACCATTTCCATACACATGAAGAACCAGGAGGTGATCAAATGAGATCAGCATGGGTTTACAAAGGGGAAATCAGACCTAACCAACTGACAGACTTCCACAGCACAATGAGTAGTCTTGGTGAATGAGAGGAGAGCAATGATATTGTCTATGTTGACTTTAGTAAGGCTTTTGACACTGCCTCCCATAAGATCATTAATGAGCTGGACAGGCTGGGGAATTGAGTAGAGAGGAATCACAAGATCAACAAAGGGAAATGCAGAGTCCTGCACCTGGGGAAGATTAACCCCATGCACCTTCTTGGAGGATATCAAGCTGGCCATGAGACAGCAGTGTTCCCTCAACAGCAAGGACTAACAGCAACTTCCTAAGTTGCATTAGGAAAACCAATGCCAGTAGGTGAAGTGAAGTGAAGTGATCTTTCCCCCCTACTCAGCATTGGTGAGGCCACACCTGGAGTCCTGTGCTCAGTTCTGGCCTCCTCAGTATGAGAAAGACAGGGACTCAATGGGAGGACTCCAGCAAAGCGCACAAAGATGATTAATGGACTGAAGCACATCTCATGAGGGCAGACAGAGAACTGGGAATGTTCATCGTATTCATCCCAGAGAACAAAAGGCATAGGGGGAGTCTCATCAATGTGTATAAATATCTAGTGGGAGGGAATGAAGAAGAGGGAGATAAGTGCCTGCTGACAGGACAAGAAGCAATGGGCATTAGTTAAAATATGAAACTCTATCTGAACCCCAGAAAACATCTTTTTATTCTGTGGGTCATCAAAGACCTGGAGAAGTCATCAAGTCTCATCTTTACTGTGTATCCAATTCTTTACTGTGAGGGTGTTGAGGCACTGAAAGAGGTTGCCCAGAGAAGTTGTGGAGGAAGTGTTCAAGGCCAGGTTGTATGGAGCAATGAGCATGTTGGTCTAGTGGGAGGTGTCCCTGCCACAGCAGGGAGATTGGAACGGGCTGATCTTTAAGGTTCATTCCAACTCAAACCATTCTATTATTCCATCTATAGAAACGTATAAAACCTGACTGGACCCAGTCCTGGATAACCAGGTCTAGCTGACTCACCTTGAATAAGAGGGAGTTGAACTAGATGATCTCCAGAGGTCATTTCCATCCTCCACACTCCTGTGATGATCCTGTAAGCCACTACAGTAGTTCCTGGTATCCTGTATGTTCTTGGTTCTTGTGCATTTTGCTGTTTTTTCCCTGAGGTAATTAATTATTGGTGTAATTAATTGTACTGAATGTATGTACCTCTGAGGATGAGGTGGTTGTGGAGAAACCTGAACTTAAGAAAATAGTTAGAATTGTCCATTTAAAAAAATAGAGGAACTGGGAATCACGTTCATTACTGTGAGGTTCCATATACATGCTTTCAGGTGAGTAAGGAAGGTCCAGGGAGGTGGAAGCTGACAAAGTGCACAGTCAGATGAGAAATGGGAGAAGAGTGACATATGACAATCAGCACTGAGTACAGCACACAATAACTTCAGTTTGATTTCCCAGTCTGTGAGAACCAATGCCACAAAGTCTGGGCAGTCTGGGTGGTGGTAGTAAAATTAAAGCCCTAAGACTGTATTGAAACAGGGTACCAAGCATGGACAAATAAATCAGAGTCAGTATTTTCAAACTGTGCACACAGAAAATGGAGAAAACATAATTAATGACTGCCTGGGAGAAGCTGGATTTGCATGACCACTCAGGAACTCTGAAGCACAGATAGTTCTCCAGGGCAGCAGTCCACAAGCTGAACCATGAGCCTGTTCTTTCTCCAGCTGTGTTCCCAGTCTCCTTCACAGCGTGGTCCCAGTGTATTTTATGCACTAAGGCAGGATGTCATTTAAAAAAAAAAATTTGATCCTGTAATTCACAGAAGAAGATTAGAGAAACATTTGTCAAGAATGGTCTAGGAATAATTGTTCCTGCCTTGGGACTGGAGTCCCCAGATGGCTCCTTGAGGTCCTTTCCAGGCCTCTTTTCCACAAAGTCATACGTGCCAAAATTAAGCCAAATTAGGCTTGTGCACATTGTTTTAATTGCAGTTTTCTGTAATTTCTGAATGCTTGATTTCAAAGACATTTTGGCACAGACTACAATATCCTGCTTTTTAAGATCCTGGTCAATTTGATTTAAAGCCAGCCCAGCTAGCAAGGTTGCCATGATATGCACATCCACCCCTTGTAAGAGCTCCCTGACAAAGACCTCTTCCAGGGCCTGGCAGAGAAAACCAAGGTGACTGTGATCTCTCCAACTAACAAAGGTTAGGGTGGCAGTGGGAGGGCAAGCACCAGAAACTTGCCTTTCAAATCCACATGCTGGGGGCAGATGAGATGAAAATCTGAGGATAACTTGGCTCCATCCCAAACTCTGTAGCACAATATGTACCACCAGGAACTTTTTGCTTCTTGCCATCCATGTTCTCTCCAATACTATTCTTTTTTCAGGCCCTTGAAAGCAAACAGCTCCTTTGCTACCTCCTCTGCTCCCTGTCCCACCATTATCAAGTTAGGGTCTTTCCTCTCCCCATATGATCAACATATGATCAATGTTGACTTTAGTAAGGCTTTTGACACTGCCTCCCATAACATCCCCATAGACAAAGTATGAGTTACCTAAGTGGGCAGTGAAGTGGATCAAAAAAATCACTGAATGGATGGACCCAGAGTGTCATGGTCAGTGGCACTAAGTCCAGACAGGGGCCGGTCACTAGAGGTAGATTGTTTCTAAATCTTATACTTTTTGACATCATCATTAATGAGCTGGACAGGCTGGGGAATTGAGTAGAGAGGAATCCCAAGAAGATCAACAAAGGGAAATGCAGAGTCCTGCACCTGAGGAAGATTAACCCCATGCACCTTCTTGGAGGATATCAAGCTGGCCATGAGACAGCAGTGTTCCCTCAACAGCAAGGACAAACAGCAACTTCCTCTCCAGTAATTGCGTCCCACATAAAATCATGCCCACAACCCTACCTGTGTCCCCCTTCCAGTCACCTGGCTTGTCCTGCTATCACATTTTTTTCCCTTCTGCTCTTTTTCCTACTCCCTCACCTTCTATTCTATCCAAGAGTTGCTCCCAAACTTCTCCTGAATCCTTGGTCGCTTAATCCTTCTCTCTGTTCTCATTGCTTTTCATTGTTGATTCAGAAAATCAGCCTTCCCCCATTTCTGCCTCTGCCCCAGTCACACCATATTCTTCAAACAAATTTACCTCTTTTCTCCCACATCTGACTTTTACAACCACTTCTCCTGCCATGCTGCTTCACAGCCAGTGTGGTAGTAATCACTTAATGAGGTAAACCCCACTTTGCTCTCAGCTCAGTGCAGTCTCGCATTGCAATGCCTGGCAGGTGGGGTGGGTTTGGCCACCACCTGTGCACAGCCCAGTGATGGGGGCTCCAGCAGCTGCAAGGACACAGAATATACTCAGCCAGGACTTCCCAGGGATGATTTGGGGATGGCTTTTTGTCCAGTAAGCGCTAACAAGCCTCCACGGACCTATATGGTCTATGATTTTTTCAAAGTCATAAAGTGTGGTCCAGTTTGGATAGCTTTTGTCAAGACCCATAAAAGCTAGATTTCCAGTTTGTATGGTGTGAGGAAGTGTCTCAGACAAAAAACTAAGACTTGAAATGGGACAAATGCAGTTTTTTTAGCCTTCTTCTTGGAAATGTCCTGAATCATTTTCATTTTAACTTTTCATCACTCTGAAAATTGTAAGCAAAGTAATCCAAGACATTTTTATAGGAAATGCTGTGCAGCCTTAATATGCAGAGGATATTATGCACCCCTATGCATAGGAATGGTAATTGTTAGATAATGCAATCATAAAGTATTTCACTTTTTTTCACCTTTGATTTTCTCATTTCCATTCTCACCAATTATCAAAATCTGCTAATCACTGCATACTCTGGGCCTCTAATATTTTGCTCTTCATTGGAGACCTCTTTGCTGCAGGACAAACTCCTCATTATCTGGAACATCCCCTGAATTAAATTATTCTATTGATGACTGCTGAGTCACAAAAACAGTGGTATTATACTGAGGACTTAAGTCATAGGCAGTGTTAAAGGAGCAATCTGCTTGAGCAGCTGAATTAGTCACATCCTTTAGCCGCATCTTTTTCAGCACAGTGTCATGAACTTCCCTTACACTGATTACTTTTTTTCCCCCAGAGATGATATTCAGGTTTATTAAAGTCGTTTCTGTTATCCTGGGCTTGGGCATGCTTGCTGAGTTGCTGAAAAAAAGCCACAATGTTTATGTCAAAATTGGAAATCACTGTGCTCTTTCACAGACACAGACATCAGCAGAACAGCTCTTGCTGCTTGAATGGCATGAGCAAATCAATTTCTTACATCTGTTTTGGGTCAGCCCAGCATTTCTTTTATACTCTACCAGTAGATTTCAAACTTGCAAATCCAAGGAGGCAGTGGAAATTTCCCTGAGAGGAAAGCGTGTCTCTCAGTGCTTCCAGGCATGTTGCGGCAGAACAAAGCTGTGACCCATTCTTTCATCTGCCACCCTAGGGGTAGGAAGATCTTTAGAAGTCAACGTCTCATTTATGACTGTGCATTAGAAGAGCCTAAACTGGTCACAGAGAGAAATTATTTTACAATAATTCTGTATAAAGAGAGACAAAATCTCTGTAGCTCAGCTGTTGACTGCACAGGGCTGTGCACCGATCTTGAAATCTGATGAATAATGCTGGAAACAATATTGTTCCTAGATTTCAAGCTATACCAGAAGGTAGGTGGCCAGTGCAAAACCTACTCTACCTCCTGCTGCTGCTGCAAGATTGATGTTGTCTGAATCAGGGGGAGGATAGCCCAATTCTGCAAAATAAATAGGCCCCTGCTGTGTCCAGCATAGAGGTGTCATCTCTTCTTGTAGGAGTGTGGCCTCCCTGCAGCCCAGGGTCTGAGTGTGTTGCAGGGAACTCATTTTTCCAAGTGGAAAGCTGCATGACAATTTTTTAATTTAAGTGCTTTACCAGACATACCTCATATGCTTGTGGGGTTGTTTCTAGTGCTGTCATTATCTAGAAAAATCTTTGCCTCGTGGTAGAAATCGCATACTTGCTGATGGGGAACAGGGTTCTTTTCTATTTCTAATTGATGATTGTCAAATTCCAATTTTTCCAGACAGTGGGATGATCCTGAGAAAGTGGGATTTTTTTCCTCTGTGTAAAGACACAAATATATACATGAACATGCACAGAAATATTACTCAATTTACTAAAACCAGCTGTTGTGAACAAACCACCCACATATAGGAACTACTCAACAGCAAAAACATTGGTCTCCCCTATTAATAATCCAGACTGTTGTCTGAACTCCTCCTCCATCTTCTCTGGCTTCCCACTCACTTTTTCAAGAGGACATTTGGGATTTTCATTGCCATCCAAAAACTGCTGTTTAAGGAATTAAAAAGGACCCACCAGAGATCATCACCTCTTGTTTTCCTGTTTTTTCATGAGTCCTACTGGTCTCTCAGGCCTTGTTGGTGAAACACTCAAAGCCAGTTTTGCAAACATATAGTGAAGAAACCTTGATGCAGCTCAGGAAGGTGGCACTTGAATGCCAGGTGCCAGTGAGACACAGAAGAGACCCGTGGTTTTCTCTCTAAGACAAGCATTAAGTGTCAGTAGAAGAGACAAGGGTGTTGACTCCCAAGTTTCCTCCTTGAATAAATTAGACCCCATATCATCCTTGGATACACTTTGTTGTTGTTGGGTTTGTCTGCTTTAAAGGCTTAATTCAGATGCCCTCAGGCAGCTGTGGCTGAAGGCAGTGGGGACTGGGAGCTTTTTTCCACAAGAAGGTAGTGAGTATTTAACCCAAAGGTATTTTACTGAGGCACAGCAGGTACCCAGTAATGCTGGGCTTCCAGAGATGGGAAAGCCTGGCTCCCCCACTGGCTGCTGCACACTCCTATTAGTTATTTGCAGAACTAGGAAAAAGACCTCACCATTGGAGGATTGTGAAGAATGGACTGCAGAAGCAGGAGAGCTCCAAATGTGTTTTTGTTACTGGAATGAGAAAGGCTGTAATAGCAAGGAAATTAAATGATACTTGCCAAAGCATAGTTCACCACCTACCAGAGGAAAGGAAGTCTTCATCCACCACCTGTGTTTGGGGGACTGTTAAAAAATACCCAACCAGAACCCAGCTGCTTTCAAACAAGGGTTTGAATTTGCTGTAATAATGTACAGAGTATCCCACTGTTGATTGATCTGCCTAGCACTGCTGCAAATTCAAGGTGTGATTGCATCAGCTAATATTATTCCTGCCATTCTCTTTGGTTTGAAACACCACCCAACTCATTTGGGTTAGATAGAAAAGGCAATTGCCTGGAAACCAGTGAACAACTCTAGAATGGTGCCTTGCTCATTATATTCACCTTTACTAATGAAATATCCATGCTGTTCCTATGTTGGATCATGTTATCAGCATACTGCAGAGGGGTGTGCTTTCATTTTCTATATCTGTGAACCCCTTGAGAGGTACCAGTGGCTTTCTAAGGAACTCAGGTCCTTATGGATTTTCTAAGCCATGGGAAACCTCCAAGAAATAAAAGCTGGTTATGGTTTCTGCACTCATCAGGCACAGGTGCATCTCTCAGCAATTGCAGGAGGTGTGTTGAAAGGAAACATGGATGGGCAGCCCTTCTGTAAGATTATTAACATACTGGTGGTAAATCTAGAACCCGATGGGTGCTGGGAACCCCAGGGCCATTGCAAACTTGCAGAGAAAATGTCAGCTTCCTGATAACCCACAGGAATTTTGCCTGCTTCTGGCCTGTTTTTTTGATGTCCTAACTCCCAGTGAGTGTTTCTTCTCTCTTTTCAAAGGTGAGCATGGCCCTGTCCCAGCATCCTGGGCCTCCTGTGCTGCTGGAGGCAGAGAACAGTGTATACAGCCATCCTCACATGGCTGCCAAGGGAAGGGTATGACCTGGTAGTAATAAAACCAGGGCTCTTCCCTCAAAGCCTCCCTGCAGACTGAAACAGGGGTAGGTATGAGCTGCTAAAGGGAATTAAAAATAGACAGTGTCTTCTCCGAGTAGACCAGGGATCCTGGGAAGAAGAGGCCACATTCTTCATTGGCATGTAAGAGAGTAGGTTGGAGGAGGGGAAGGAAGAGCAGCTACTAACTAGAAGACAGCATTGGCATGAGAACAAGTAGACAAAAATAGGCTATGAAAAAATGTGGGCTGCAGATCAGAAATAAGTTTCCTTCTGTCAAAGTGAAGTTCTTGAATAACCTGCCAAGAAAATTCCCAATGACTTAAGATGGACTGTGATAAATTAACAAGAGGGACTTTATGACTCACTGTTTGTGATTGCTGGCAAATATGATGATGACTAGGAGATCCCTTCTAGCCCCACATTCTTGCTGGTATGATAACAGAGGAATCTGTGTAGGGTGCAATAAATGCTGAATCACTGAGTGCTTTATCTAGCTGCCTGGCAGGACAAAGTCCTTCGTACCCATCCTGTCTGCAAGAACCTCCAGGAAAAAAAAAAAAAATCCTGACGTAAATGATTGTGCTCTGGCAGCACAAAGCATGCAGCTATGGATGCCTGAGTTAGAAGAAAACCAGCTCAGCTGCAGGCACCTCTACACAGGAGAAAGGTGGTGGTATGGGTGTGAAAGCAAGGAACCCCACTGTAAACACTGAGAGGTACACATTCTAAGGTGAATGTGCTCCAGCAGCTTCAATACACAATCTTAATGAGAGAAAGAAACTCCTGGAAACATGTGGCAGTGTCCCAGGCACTTACTCAGCCAGGTGTGTGCAGGGATCGATCAGGTCCATAGGGCATGACCATGTCATGTAGCAGAAAGTTCCTGCAGTTAATATCAACCACTAACCATCCACAGTTCTCCTGCCATGCCAGGATCCACAATTCTTTTGATGGTATTTTTTCCCTGTCTCCATGGAGTTCCCCAAGGCCAGCAATCAGGATACAGTTTACACTGATGGGTTTGGTGCCTCACAACTGGACAGCCACAGATTTGCTGCTCTGGCTGCAAGCACCGACCTTGGGGTAACAGCTGCAGCTGGCATTGAGTAGTGCAGAGCCGGAGATAGAGGCCAAGAAAACAGCCCTGAAAAACTGGACAAGGTAAGAGATATGCCTGGTTTCTTTGCTTAGGAGAGCAATGTTGCTCAGGAGGAGAGTGCTTCTCCACAGCCCTCATGGCCACCAGACTCAAGGAAGACTTCTGTGGAGCTTCTTCCAGACCTGTGGAGGTCAGGTACAGATGTAAGTTCTCCCTCCTCAAAAACCTACAGAGCTTACTTGGAGTCATAGGGCCCCTGACTTCTGCTCCTCACTGTGCCACAGGAATGTCTCCACACAGGTGTGGCACCACTGTACAGCTACTGTGTCCAGGGATTACATGGTCTGGTTACTCTAGGCAAAGGACACCAGAAGGTTCCCTCTCTTGCAGTACTTTCAAATATTCATTATTTCTCATAACTGCACCCAGTATCAAAGAGCAAGAGGTTCCCAGAGATTCCAGCTGCTAATGCCAAGGCAAGGCAGTGGGGAAACTTCCACACCAATGATCAGAACTCCCATACCAGAGAGCCTGTTATAATCCCTCTCTGCCACAGTTAACAAAGTTCTTTTTTTCT
>PYHW01009147.1:2543304-2569971 GCA_013186435.1 Turdus rufiventris | reverse complement strand
TTTTCTTTTTTCTTTTCTTTTTTCTTTTCAGCTGAATCACATTTAAGATCAATTTTGTTATTTCCTAAGCCGTGGCAAGCTGATGGGCAACAGAGGCAGACTGAGTCATGGTAGGTGGTTGTGGCACAAGAGCCTCAAGGCCTCCTTGCCTTCCTGCCTCTTGCCAAGGCTCACCATGCAGGCATGGAGAGAGATATCATCCTGGCAGTGACATGACCCTTCCCCTGAACAGCCATCAACAAGGAAAGAGCCCAAAACTGAACACAAGATTCGAGGTGTGACCTCACCAGTGCTGAATACAGGGGAATGATCACTGCCCTGGTGCTGCTGGGCACACTATTTATGACACAAACCACAATGCTCTTGGCCTTCTTAGTAGGTGCATCCACAGGCTATGCAGTTTTCAAGTGGTGGCTGCTGGTCACCACACAGAAAAACAACGACCTCAAATTCCAGCAGTGAGTTTCCAAACAAACTCTAGGTTCAAAGTCCTCTGGAAGGTTTTTCTGCATTCACTAGTGGATTTAAAGTTAATTTTTATATCAGCTGCTTCCAGGTGGGCTCATGGTTGATCATTTCCTTTGATTGTGCTGCAGTATTTCCCAGCCCCAGAGCAAAGTGTTATTCTAAACACGTTTGGGGGTGGGTAGAGGTTTTGACCCATTATTTAATAGGGGCCCTAGAACGTGTTTGTCTCCCCTCTTGTCCCAGTGTGGCGATGCCATGGGATGTACTTGGTGTTTGCCAGCATACCCGGCGTGGCAGCAGCAACACCTGCTGCGAGCGCTGCAGAACTGCAGGCGGCTGGCAGGCGCTGGGGACAGAGATCTCGAGTCCCACTGCAGGGAGCCGCCAGGCTCCCATGTTTGCCCTGCACAAGCAGGGGACCCTCCCAGTCAGTGGGTTTCTCCCAGGCCAGAGATATAAGTGCTCAGACAGCTGTAAAGGAAAAACTGAAACAGAATGGTTTCTATAAGCCAAAAAGTGATGACCAAAAAACAAACAAAAAAAAGATTACACTCTGTCTGGAGTGTTTCCATTTTAAAAGCTAACAGGGGCTGTGGAAACATTGTTCCTTGTAAGATTACTGAGTTTGGTGATTTGCCCTACATGCAAGCTTCTATGTAAACTGCAGGGGCAACGAGAAAAAAAGGTGACATCACTGAAGGGAGAGAGAAATGAGGGATTTCACCATCATAAAGCATAGTGGAGAAGGCAGTGCTAATATGATTTGTTCAAAACCAGGTCTGGGATTCCTCTGACACCTGCTGTTTTAATAAAGCCTTTGTCCATAAGGTTTTATTTCGCACTGGGCCATCAGGTCTCAGCATCCTGAACTCCTGTGGAAGCAAGGATAAGCTCAAATGCCATGATGAATATCCCCAGAAAGGCACACACACAGGGTTTACTGTTCGTGGTGTTTCTAAGATAAAAATTAAACAGAGCATATTAATTTAAACAAACCTTATTCCAGACTACATCATCCATACAAAGACAGAAGGGCACAAAACCCAGAACTCAAGGTAAAAAGATCCTCCTTTACAATGGCTAGCTTGTCTTTCCCTCCAGCACTGACCTGAGTCTCACCTACAACAACGCACCTGAAAAACACAACATGCAAAGACACCTCCATGGACATCACGTTTGGACTCCATTTTCTCATTCAGAGGCTAGAAAAAACCCACCAAAACCCAAAAGTTTGCAGTGCACACCCCATTCCAAAGTCCTTGCTTTGCCTGGAAGCAGCCCACCCCAGGTGAGTGGCAGCCAGCAACCACTTCTGGTGTCTGTCTCCCATCCCAAGCTGGGGCAATGCCAGTGGGATGCTCTGCTTGGGCAGCCTCAGGGAAAGGAGTCCTCTTTTGGTCCATATGGAGAAGTGTGCAAGAAGCAGCAGTTGTTTCTGAGGCAGGATCCTGCTCCCTGCCAGTGCGAATCATGCAGGTCTCACAGGGAGAAGCTCTCTGAGGAGATGAAGTTTGGGCTTTCACAGATCCCCAGCCCCAGTTCCTCCACTGCTGGCACCAGGATGGACAGAACGGCCAGCTACCTGTGGGACACAGGCAGTGGCCCAGAGTAGCCAGGACAAGGCCACCACCACCTCCCTGAGTGCTGCCAAACCCCTCTCAGCCAAACTCAGGCTGCAGTCACGGCTGACACTGCAAATCAGAACGGGGCAAGGTTTATTCCCAATCCCCAAATTCCAGAACAAGGCACATTCCCCAGAAGGATGTGTGGTTTCAGCATTGCTGAAAAGACGCAGTATTTCGGGAATGGGAGGGCACTTGCCTTTGAGGCAGGGGTGCTCTCAGTCACACAAAAGTGGGTTTGAGATCATCTTTGAAATTCACCACAGGCTGGGGCCCGCCGTGGTGCTCTGTCTGGTGATCCTCACAGTCACTGGGCTCTGTGTCCATGTCTGTGCTGCTGCTGTCCAGGGAGCCACATGGGCTCTGGAAGCAAACCTTGCAGCAGGGTCGTTGGCAGCCATGAAACATTTCAGAGCTGCTGCTGCTGGAGTCAGAATCTGGGTAATAGTACAGTGAGCACAGGGAGGGCTCAGTGAGTCCCCTCAGGGTGCCCTGACACTGTCGCTGCTCCTGTGGGATGCACAATGAAGCACTCTGGGACTTGGGCCATCCCAGCCACCCCTCTGGTGGGAGGCTGGCCTCCCTTGGAAGGGCTGGAGGGGATGGTGCTGAAGGGTGAAGGAGCCCTCTGCCAGCCATCTCCCCTCCTAATCCCAGGGAGTTATGTACTGACTCCCCATGACTCCAGCTGCCAACCTCCTTCACCCTGCAACTGGAACAAGGGGATACGTGTCCAGGGAAGCATGTGGAGGCAGGGGGAAATGGGATCCTCCAATGATGCCTTGCCAGGTAGGGACTGAGGGGTGTGCGGATGCTTGCATAGCCCTCCTGGCCCACTTGTGTTTCTCCCTGCTCACCTGAGGTGCCTCGGTTGCCAAGTGGGGGTCTTGCAGATAAGGCTGGGCCGTGGTTTTTGCCATCCAAGCTTAAATCTTTCAAGATTTCCCACAGCTTCTTGCTGTTTACATGGCTGACTTGGGGGGATGACTCCCAGGCTACACCACCTGAGTTGTCCTGACCTGGCAGCTGCTCTGGAAGCTGCCCTTGCACTGCAGGTGTCCCACACTCCTGGACATCTTTCAGGCCACATTCAACGCTATCCCCTGTATTAAAAAGCAGCATCTGGGAGCAAACAGGCTCCTGGGTTGCATGTTTCTGGAGGGCCTGGACATTGCTGCCAAGAGGTGATGTACCCAAAAAGCAGGGGGGTAGCCATCTGTCCCTCTCTGGATCCAGGAGACAGCAGTCCCCTAGTGCATGCCCAGGCTGCTCTGAGCTCCTGGTACAGGGAGCTGCTGGCAGTGCACGGAGGTCACAGCTGCTCTCCACAGACATCAGCCTCATCAGCTTCTCTTTGGCACTGCTCACTTGCTCCTGCAGGCTTTCGATCACGGCATTTTTCTGTGTCAAACAAAGAAGCCTGTCAAGTGTGGGGTGGGCAGAGAGGAGGAAAACGCTGCCTGTTTGGAAGCAGGCACTGCCAGTAAACAAATCACCCCTCTCTGCATGGCAAGAGCCACAGCAGCAGCACATGTGACCTCAACCTTCCCTGCTGCTCCCCAAACGTGCATATGGGAAGGGGTGAACTGGGAAGGCAGCTTTTCAAGCTGGGGTGCTCCCATGCAGTGCAGGTGAGGGAGTAGAAGGCTGGAGGCTTTCTGAGACAGAGCCTCTCCCCTCTAAATTAACCATGTTTGACAAGGCTGTGGAAACCAGGCTATCTTGCACTTCTCCCTACAGAATTTTTTAATCCCTCCAAATTATGCCTAAATTGTGGTGCTTTAGAGTGTGACAAAACAAAGCAGCTCTTCCCCTCAGGAAGGAAGAGGCTGGTGAGGGATCACCAGTGTGGACAAAGGGCTTCCCAACCCTGCAAAGCCTTCTGCCCACAAAAGGGAAGGGGAGAAGCTGGAGGAGGGGGGCCAGCACAGCCCCGTACCTCTGTGAGCAGACGCTTCATTGAGTTTTTCTCCCCTATGAGCTGGTAGAGCTGCTCCTCACTGTACACTGAGTGGCAGCTCCTGCTCGGGCTGGTGAAATATTTTGCCATGTGGCTCATGGTTTGGCTTTCTTCTTCAAAGGCTTTCCACTGCTTGAGCTGGGAAGTAGAAGAGGGTGTTATCCACAGAGCCCCAACCAACACAGCAGGAGGCAGGAACAGCTCAAGCACGAAGGAGACAAAGGGATGGAGAGGGGGAGACAAAGGCAGGGTGTGACGAGGGGAGCAGAGACAGCCAGCCAGAGATGGTTGGGTGAGGGGCTGCAATGTCACTTGGAGCCTCCCACCCATCTGAGCCCTACCTTGTTCCGGGCTCCGGCTTTTATGCAGGAGGTCAGTGCCTGGCTGCACTGAGACTGCTGAGCACACTGAAAAAGCCCCCTCCCTCTTCTCCCCGCTCCCTGACTCCATGACAAAGACAGTGTCATGCATGCCCCCTTATCCCTGCATCACTGGTGACAAGCTGAAAACCAGCAATGCTTAGTATTTGTTTTCTCATCTAATGTCTGCCTGGAAGCCTTGTGCAGTCCAGCTCCAGCTACTTATTGATCTCAGATGAGCCATAGAAAAGCAATCGATATTTATATACATTGCTGAGATCCCGAGCCCTCCCTTGCACAGATCTGCTTTTGTGAGCTTCACCTCTTCCTCCCTTTCTCATCTCATGTCCTTGAGCCCAAACATCCCTCCAAACATTCAACTGAGTAAATAACTGTTTCCTCTCCTTCTAACAATGGAAGCATTATTCCCACTAACATGGTGGCCAGGCAAAACCAGGCTGCTCCTGGAGGATACAGGAAGCAGAAGTGCCTCACGTCAACATCACAAAAGGCTTCCTTTAAACACCTCCTCACTTGTGGCAAAGCCCAGCTTCCTTCTCCAAAAGTGCAGAGGAGGACAGCCTCCCTTGGGGACCACCAGCAGCAAAGAAGTGTCTGAGAGTGGCTGGGCCATCTGGATGGTCTGCACTGGCTCCATCCCTGCCAATGGCACAAGCTCCTGGTGCAAGTGGGCATGTGAGGTATGACGAAAGGACAACTGCACAAGGGACAGACCCCACCACCTACATGAAGCAGGAGGAGGAAGCCAGTGGCTGCCTTTGCCTCGTGTGCTGTCTGCATGGCTGTCACCTGTGGCACATTCCTGCAGGAGGGTTTCGGAGCAGCAGTGATGCACTCCTAGGAAACTTTCCAGGACATAAAGGGGACAAGGGACAAGAAAGCTGGAGAGGGACATTTCACAAAGACACAGTGATAGGACAAAGGAGAATGCCTTTAAACTGAAAGAGGGTAGGTTTAGATTAGATATAAGGAAGAAATTCTTCACTATGAGAGTGGCGAGACCCTGGAACAAGCTTGCCCAGGGAAGTTGCAGATGGCCCAGTCCCTGAAAATGTTTAAGGTCAGGCTAAATGGCACCTTGAGCAACCTGGTCTGGTGGGAGCTTCCCTAAGCACAGCAGGGGTGTTGGAACTAGATGATCTTTAGGTCCCTTCCAATACAAACAATTCTGTGATTCTTTGGGACTCGGGGAACCTGTTTGGGGAAGCAGAACCACCAGGGTGGGGTAGGGTAGGGTAGGGCAGGGCTTGGAGAATGAGCTGTGCAGCTGAGTCCAAACATTTGGGGAAAAAAGCAGGAAAAGGAGTGCAATGATGCTCACAGCTGCTGTTGTTAGAATGTGCCTGTTTCCAGCCAAGTGACAGGACAGAGGTGGCAGCATACCTGTGGGAGAAAGATGAAGCAGTTGATCGTGGTTGTACACACAAAGATGCCTCCAGAGGTAAAACCAAACAGCAAATTGTGCCAAGTATGGAAGAAACGGTGAACTAAGCAGATGGTGCCAGCAGCCAGGAAAATGAGGTTGACCCCGACGATGAGTGTCAAGGACTGGTTGACTGGTGAGGAGCTGACATTGTCGGTCAGACCAGCCAAGTAGGTCCCACACAGTAGGAGGATACTCTGGAAACAGAAAAAAAAGGTTTCGAGAGTATGGCAAATTACAGCCTGATGGTGTCAACCCCCACCTTGCACCAAGCCCGGTGAGCTCAGATACACTCAGTGCAATCCTAATTAATGCTGTCTGATCTATAATGCAGACCTTGAACATGTAGCGGTGACACCACGGCAAATGCCCAGCATGCTGCTGCAGGCCAGGAGTGAGGGCACTGGTGGGCACAGGGGGTCCCAGCCAAATGGCATGAAGAGTAAGGAGTCAGAGGTCAGCAGGTGGTGCCACAGAGCAGGGGATGGCTAGGAGAAATTGTGAAAACTGCCCCTTGGGCAGCATGGAGCAGGAGAAGCAAAGGCAAACAGACAGGAGGCAGATGTCCCTGCAGGGATGCAGCAGTTGTTGCCATCCAGGAGCAACAGCATACCTCTTGAAGAGTAGGAAAGATATCCAGAAGGAATTCTAAGAAGAAGGCAAGGAGAAATGGAGGTTTAGACTGGAGGGAAGAGGATGTACTTGGTGCTTCTTTAAATAGCAATAATCCAGGAAACTACCAGGTACAATTATTTTCCCTTCCCTGTGCTGTTTCCTGACTCCAACAGCAGGGAAGGGCACTACAGAAGTAGTCTGAACACAGAAGATCTCCCTCCCCCCGAGCAGAGCAGTTGTTTCAGAGTAGGCTGTCTCACCACCCTGCTCCTCAGGGGTCTCATGCATGTATTTTTCCAGGGTGCTCAGGATAGAACTATAAAGCAGTTTAAGCCTCTCCTTCTCTAGGTGACACTAGCAGGAAACACCAAGTATTTTTTTTGCCACCTCCATCGGGCTGACCACAATCTGCCTTTAGAATCATTTGGAAATACCATCTAACAAAGTCCCAGCTCCTGCAAGGACCTGGAATAATGTGGGAATATGACCCACATTAATCCTGTGCTAGCCAGTAAGTGTCAGCCTTTTACTAAGAGTCATTGTTATTTGGGCATCAAGAAGTGCTTTGTGATGTGAGACGCAGATATTTTTTAGACCCTTCTCAACCCCTCTGTGCTGTGGCTGGAGGGACACAAGCAAGAGAGGTTCATGTGCAGATCTCTGGTCAGACTCCCAACTTCAGAGCAGCATAAAGTCTCAGGGTGGTGTTCTATGAGTGAAACCTGCCTTGCTGGGAACTGGGCTGGCACCTGACTCTGCTTTGCAGAATCTGCACTGGATCACAACCTTGTCCACGATGAGGCACCTCCAAACAGCCTGAAGGCAAGCCAACACCTAATCCCTGAGCAGGAAAAAAAAAAAAGCACCAAAGTCCCATTTAAATTCATACATCTATCTGGGACAGAGAGAACAGCACTGCTGTCTCATAAACTAGGATGCTCAGTAAGCACAGAAATACGTGGCTTGTTTGTTTGTTTGATTTAAACTTGAGCAGATGACTTTGCTCCTAATTCCAGGCATATCCTTGGCAGGTCACTTCTATTCATTGCTCTGTGCCAGTAAAATCTTCCCAAAGGGCTGAGCACATTAATGCTGTGGATGCTAAGAAGTGCCATGTACGCAGAGATAAAGCCTAGTCTCACATTAGTGTAAATCCAGACTAACTCCAGAGAAACCACCAAGGAAGTATTCTGTGATCCCCCAGTAAGTAGGAAGGAACAGAGCCAGATTCAATGCAACATTAAAAAGATTACCTGGAACTGATAATGGGGATGTTTTATTTCCAAAAGGAACTTGTAAGGGCTGTAAGCAGAGACATTATTTCTCTAAATCCTAACACAAACTAGACAAAATTAGAGGTGGAGACACATCACTGAAAGCCCAGTACTGCCTACATTCCCTAACACCAAAGGACTTCTAAGGACAGTCCAGATTAGTGTCCTTGAAATTAAGTTAGAAGGACTTGGCTATGTTGTGAGGTTCCTTTCTGCTCTTTTTAGTATGATTCTGGGTAGATAGTGAGTATTACATTACAGTGAATCACAAAGGAAGTGCCTGTGCTGCACACAAGATTAAGCTGCTCCCAAAAAAAGGCTGTGATCTCACAAGCCTCATCAACATCAGCTTTCTGAAATGTGTCCAGCCTCTGTCATATCAGAGACACATGAGACCACAGATAATTACGGTGATAATTATACCAACATAGTTACATCAGTATTAACTAACACTGCTGGAAAAAGACTGGCCATGTGCAGAAATTCACCAGTGAAAGTGCACCTCAGAGGTATAATTAACCTGGTAAGCATCCTGTAAAGGTGGGGACCAAGCACTTGTCATCAGCACGTCCTTGGTTTGAAGTCACAGGACTCAGGGGCTGAGCCACCTGGTGTGCCTTACCAGTGGCCATTCACTGGAGCCTTTAGGGAAGGAGTGTGACATAAAGAGCAGCACAATGTCAGTTTCAAGAAGTGGGATGGATGAAGCTCAGGGGGTTGCTGGGAGTGGTCTAGAGAGACTGTATGTGCACATAAAGGAGATGGTGAGGCAAGGAGAAAGCAGCTAGCCGGGCATTCATGCTTCCCAAGATTGAAAGGGCTAGAAATAGAATGAACAGGAGTAGCTAGGATCTGCAATGGGCATGTAGCTTGGGAGGAGAGTGAAATGACAAATGCTGTGAAACAGTTCAGGCTGAAAGAAAGAGAGGAGGTGAGAGAAAATGCAAGAAGTAGTCAAGAGGTTACATACCTTAAACCCTAAAATGAGAATGAGCCAAAGATCGGAATAGAGTGATGCACAGGACTGGACCCGGCTCATGGAGCATGTCATGCCTTTCTCTGTTGCCTACAAGGCAAGGGAAAGGCAGAAGTGAAGGCTGCAGCCTGGCACAGACCAATGGGAAGATGCATCTAAGTTGGTCTCCTCTGTAAATTTCTGAAAGGGGAGGTCAAAGCTGGTACTACCAAGGGCAGAGGCTTAAAGCGAGATTTTGACTTTCTGCTGCCAACAGGGCTGGTTAAACATTTCTCTAAAGCAGACACCTAGGAGCCCTCCTGTGTCATGCAGGTGATCTGCACAGACCTGGAAAGTTTGCAGTGGACTCTCACCTCTGTAATAGACCAGACATAAACCAAATCCAGAATGCCCACAAGGTTTTCTGCCTCATTTTTCTTTCTGTTGTTTATCAAAGACCACCTCCAAACGCTTGGCCACCCATCAACTCTGTCCACAGACCTCAGACAGGACACAGCAAAACCCTGCACCGCCCATCCTCATCCTTTTACCCGCAGTGAGACACTCAGGCTTCGGAAGCACTGGACTGGGTCAGAGAACACCCATGTAAAGAGCAAGACAGTGTCTGCCACCACCAATGCTGCCACCATCACCAGCAACTGCAGGTCTTTGATAATCTGCAAACATGCAAAAAGTAAAAGTTACTACGGGGAACAAATGGACACCAATTACTTCCATCCCCCTTGGGTCCCTTTCTGTTGTTTCTTTCAAGTGACATGTCCATCCTACTACTTCACGCAGAGAGGTGTCTAGCACCTACATTTGAGCTGGCCACAGGATCTCTATCTTCAACTCCCAAATTCTTGGAGACTAAATCAGGCTTGAAGACAAGTATAAACCCTGTCTGATGGTGTGGATAGCAGGTAAATGCTATGACAGAAAACAGTTTTTCCAAAATAAGACTATCATCCCTTATGACTATATCACCAGCAGAGACATAAAGGGCAGAGAAAAACACCTGGCAGGATCATAATTTTGCAAGTTTAATACAGATCCCAGTGTGAAACAGGATCTGTTGCTGCTACCCAGTTCCCCTGCAAACCCTCTTGTCCCATCTTTCATCTAAGACCTACTTTTTTCACTGCTGGAAGTGACAACTGAAAGTTGTGTGGTTTTTTGTGCATAAATTTCCCATTTCCCTCTCAGTTGCTGAATCTCCATCCTTAAGTGCTGAAGAGGAGTACCCAGCACAGCCTTCCTGCCTTCAAGAACAGATTGGATCCATCTGGGGATGGCCCTACATCACATGCTTTTGAGGACACCTGGTTTATTTTCATCCCACAAAAACAACCAACCCGCACCTGAACACAAACACTGGTGTGTAGCGTAATGAAGGCATGTGTCCAGTGTAAAATTAGAACATTGCTCAGTGATGGGGCTGGGACTCCACTGGGGAAGAGGCAGTCTGGCAGGGTACCCACTTGCCTGTAGAGTGGAAAACCTCCTGCCTCATTGTGCAGGAATAAATGAAGGGCCCATGCCCAGCCAGGTGTGAAACCAGGCCTGTGATTGTGGCATCCATCCTTGTCATGTACCAGTTTTATCTGCTGTCCCACACTGGTTTGCGACTTGTTGGTGTTTGCCCTCCATGGAAAGTCTGCCACCCTCCCTTCCCACCTCAGATCCTGGGTACTCACCACCCGCTTGTCTGGCACCCGCTGGGTGAACACCTTGTAGAGGCGCCAACTCTTCCCCAGGACAGGGCCGAACACCAGGGAGGTCCCTACGCACAGCAGGCACAGCCTCACCTGCCAGGGGGTCAGAGGGAGGGGGAAAGCCACAGCTGGGCTGTGGCTTTCACATACACAAAAGGCAACCAGACATTTTCTGTCAGAACAGCCTTTGCTGTTTTGCAAACCACATCTGCACCAAGAAAGGGATTTGAGGCAGATTCCCAGGGGATATTCCTGCAGGCAGGCTGCTGGGCTTGTAGAAGTGCAGCAGGCAGAGAGGAACACAAAGGAAGATGGGATCCTCCAAACAGTCACCACTGCCTGACACAGCACAGGTGCTGGTAGGCTGTGGGTGAGTTTTTTGGCTGCAGAGCAGATCTTCATCAAAACACTCACCTGAATAAGCTTTTCCATTGAGTTTCCAGATGGCAGGCTCTGCTCCTGAATCCCAAAGAGGTAAGCACTTGTGTAAGTCAAGCCACTGCCCAGCAGTGTCACAATGTTGAGATTGGGGCTGGACATCTTCACAATCCTCCAGGAAACAAAGCAGGGAATTTCGTGACAGTTACTGAGCATCATGACTGGCAGCACAGGGGTGAGGCCCCTTACAGGGATGATAACGGTCACGAGGAATGCTGACACATTGTCCACCCCCAGCCTGTGCTGTTCACTGCTGCTCCAGAAGTTCGGCCATTACTCCATGGTCCCATTCTCTCCCCTTTCTTGCTGGAGTGCTTCACAATCCTTCAAGTTTTCATTCAGCCCTATGTTAACACTTCTGCTGCAGAGGGGCAGAGGTGGAAAACCACACCAACACAGCCCAGGGTGACTGTTTCCAGCAGGAGGCTTTGGGTGCAAGAGCTACATGTGCTCCCAGGAATAGGCCCTTCCCACCGCTCTTTCCTCTGAGCAGATACCTCCACACTCAGCAGTCTCAACTTCAGGAAGCCACCAGCAACGTTCAGGTTACAGTCTCCCCTCTGTAATTTCACCTCATCACTCATAATCCTGTAACTGTATTCACGGAGAGGAGAATCAAGCCACTGATCTCTCATGACCTGCCACCCTTCCCCAGCAAGCCTGAGGCTGTACCTCCTGCCATACCCCCAATAGCTCTGCCCCTTTGACCTGCTACCAAGTCATTACTTTTCTCTCTCCTTGAGCTCCTTCCTGGCTTGCTGTCTTTAGTCACAAAACCTAGGGTTCAACCGGTCTCTCTCCCTTCCTGCCTTCCTCACCATGTCTCAGACCTTGGAGAAAGATATTCACTAGTTCATGCTCTCAGCTGCAACTGAGAAAAGGCCTCCTCTGCCCTCCCAGGTTGAGGAGTGCAGAGCAAATAAATAACACACATTCATTACAGCACGTTCTGACAACATCAATTCAAGTGGCCACTGAACTCAACACCGCTCAGTAAATGAAGTGCTTCAGACTGGGATGCAGTTGGGATGCAGGTTATGCAGCCTGCTGTGGTGCAGCAGGCACGGGGCTCTCAACACAAACCCTTATGACCCTCCCGACTGCACACTGATTGTCAGAAGCATTAAATTCCTTAAAGCCACCAGAGAAGTCAAACAACATCAGTCCAGGCTGCACTCAAATGTACAACTCTGTGCGAAACAATGGCACATGGAGAGCAAAGGCTTTGCCAGGTGAAGCCTGAGAGAGGGATGTATCCCTGGAGGAGGAAGCAGTTGAGATACCAAGAGACCAATGACACTGAGGAGAAGGTGGCAAAGAGGCAGCAGAGAGATTCAGAATTGCTGAGGAAGGCAAGGCTCAGCACTGGCTGAGACAGGTAGAGCTATGAGGAACTGCCAAGCCTTCTGCTGGATTTATGCTGCCTTCAGGGGAGCAGGACTTTTAATCTCCTCTGTGCAGACTGAACAGCACCAAAAAAAGTCTACACTTCACCACCAGCTTCTCTCACCGATGGACCCACCAATATGAGCAACCACCAATATCTTCAAAGTATGAGCAGCCAACAGCAGGAAGGACATGACGCACTGTGGGAAGTATGATGGCCTTGCTATGGAGCTGTGCTGCTCAGACCAATGCACTCAAGCATGTGGAGCAGAAATGCTCCACAAATCTTTTTGCCCACTCCTGTTCATGGTTTTATTGAGTAGCACCTCCAGGATGAGACTATGTGTCACTGTCTGTGCCAGAGGGCGCCCATAGAGTCATAGAATCATTAAGGTTGGAAAAGACTCCACAACCATCAAGTGCAACCTTCGACCAACTGTTACCACGAGAAATAAACCATAGCACTAAGTGCCACATCCAGTCTTGAACACTTGCAGAGATGGTTACTCCACTACTTCCCTGGGCAGCCTGTTCCAATGCTTGATAACCTTTTAGGTGAAAAATTTATTCCTGGTGCCCAACCTGAACCTCTGTGATGCATTTTCTGAGGCCATTTCCTTTCATCTTGTCTACAGCTCCCTGCCTTGAGGAGGAAAGGAGCAGTCCAAACAGGACTGTCTACACAAGTGATCAAAACTCTCTGTGATGGAAAAAGCTGCAACATCCCTGGCATTACCCTTGCTTGCCCTGTGCTGCTCCTTCAGGCTTACACCCTCCTGATCCTCAGCTGATCATCACATCAGAACTTGGTCCTTAAGGAGCCTGACTCTGCTACTCCAGCTCAGGGGACATCACCCAGAGAAGAGGGATGCCCTTACCTGTTCTTCCTGAAGCGAATTGTGAAGATGAGAAAGAAGAGTGCTAACAGGACTCCTCCAGTCAGGAATGTCCACACAACTCCCAGGAGACCAACAGAGAAGGATGGGGAACTCTTCATACTGTGGTCAAAAGATGTCTGCAGGAAGCAAAACGGATAAAGAAGAAGAAGAGGACATTGCTGGGGCTCTTAGCAAAGGAAGTCCCTACTCCATCATATCACTTCCACAGTTATCCCGCTCAGCCACAAACCACAGCTCCCAGTAAGAAGACACTCCGGCACCAGATCAAGTCCTGCAGGTAGGGCCACTGATGTATGTGGACAAGTGCTCTGTCACTTGCCGAGTGCTCAGAAGGACATGGCAGTCCAAGAGACCTCTTCTTATGGCCAACTAGCCAAATCCATAATGAAGCTGTACAAATGATTCATAAATCTCAGGCAGCCTGGCCTCTGGGACATGGGAACATGGACACTGGTTCCCCTCTGTTTTCTGGAAAGAAAACTTTGGAGAAAGGCCCCATAGTGCCCCAGTTGGTATTCAAGCTTCCTTAAATGCTTCTTGGCTCCCACCCTTACCACTCCCCACAGCAGACAACTGGCCAGCTGGCGGATGTGACTGGGAGCCAGCAGCAGAGCTGCCAGTCAGTGCAGGAGCACAGCAAAGGGAGTGTGACAGTGTTTTTCAGAGAAGCTGACACACCAAGCTGGAATCCACCCATCTTCCAGCTAGCTGGAAATTAACTTATTCCCAGGCAGACATCAGCTGAGAACTGGTTTTTGAGGGACACTCCCAAAGCGGGTATGATGGAGGCATCTCTCTCCTTACACACAAACTACCTTATGGGTTTAAATATCCATTTAAAAATATTCTCTGCTATCTCCTTATTAACATAGAACTGATAAAATGATCCTACGCAAAACAAGAAACCTACTTCCACTGCTGACCTAAAACGCTCCAGCATTTTTAACAGCGTGTACATGTGTGGGTTACCGACTTCTTTTTTTCCATAAAAAAGCATCACTTTTATAAGCTGGTACATTCCCTTTAAGGGGGGTTTGAGCTGGGATCACAAACCTCCTCACTGACTTCTTGTGTGCCGAGTCCTTTCTCAGGTATTCCTCCATCCAAATTCTATTGCAGAAGAGTAATTTTGCTAGTAGTCTTGACACTAGCAAAGACACTAGTGTCTTTGACACTGCCCCAAACTCCCAATTTTTACTTCAAGGTCTGAACTGTTTCTGCTTCCAACATTGCTAGAAATAAATTTTCAGGCAGAAGAAAAGCATTACTTTAGAGCAAATACGTCATGTCCCTCTTCCCCAGACAGGCTTCATCTCCTCTGGCCAAGCAAGAACAACGCACAGCTTGCAGAATTAAATCCACCACATAATTCTTGAAACAAAAACGTGTCACTGCTACACAAGCACGGCTGATCTGCAGGCTCCTGGCAGTTCACATGCTGGTGCAATGTTGGTCACAGAGCAACTGGGAAAGGCAAACCCCTGCCTGGGAGAGACATCCAGCTGAGAGCTGCTGCTGGGATACAGCTGCATGCATATCTCAGCCTCACTTTGCAGCAGCATAGAGGGATTCCTGGGGGAATACTCATCTCCCTCCTGAAAACTGCTTCCCACCTCCTCTTCCCTCTTGCTATTCCCTGGAGAGTTTTTTGCCTCTCTGGGAAATGAAGATCACACCAGATGGTGGAGATGGTCAGCCAGGTCAGTCCTCTGCTTACACCAGGGCTCTCTGTGTAAAAACTCCATCATTCAGCACAGATCAGGCTCATCCTCCCCACTGCCTGGAGCTGACAGGGCTCGTACAAAGCTGTAATGCAATTTTGTTTCTGTGTCCTGCCTGCTTGAGCCCAAGGGTAATACCTGGCTTTTGCCACTGAGGTGAGCAGGGGAAATTCAGAATTCTGGGGCTTCTGTGCTTCATTCCCAGATGTAACCACCAACAAAATCTTTTCACCTTTGGCTGCTGTCAAAAGTATGATTGCACCCTATTCTCAGCAACCACCCAGGGATCAGAAACACCCCCATGATCTCCACTTTTTCTTTCCCATACACCCACCTGACTGCTATTTCCCTGGATGTTGATGCTACTTGAAGTTGATGGAGTACTTTGTTGGCTGCTCAGAAGAACAAATCCTGGTCCTGGCAGTGGGAATATTAATTGTAAGCCGGCTGCCAGAGCCAGAAGAGCCAAGCAGCTTACAGCCTGTTAATTAAAGGCCATGGCCGTGCAGAACATGGTGGAGAGCCAAGTAAGTCAAGCCTTGCCACTCATTCCAGCAGACTCATGTGGTGCCAGCTGCAGTTGAGTGCATCCCAGTGTCATTTCTACCACCTTACTGATGCAGGGAGGAAGGTACCATTTATTACAGATGATGACTTTTAATTAAATCATGCTCTACTCATATTTGAAAAGCACTTTGAAGTTATCGGAGACAGGAAAGGTCACAGGCAGATGGGGCCATCTCAGGCCAATCCTGAGCAGCAGCTGACACATGGGAGGACTGCTTGACATGGACTTGGCTGTCATGGATGCTTTCTCCCCTTCTGGATAACTGCCGGGTGTGTCTTGAAGGCCAACCAGGTGACAATGTGCTGCCTTCAGCTGGACTGGGATTGCTTAGCAGCTGCAACCCTCTCCTCATCCCTCCCCCAAATCTACTTCTGCAGAGCAAACCTCATGCCCCAGAGCACTGCCCTGCATCCACACACCCCACTGCATCCATACATACCACTGTTACAGTGCAGAGCTCCTGCAGCGCCTGCTGCTGCTGCTCCTGTCTGCCAAAACTGGAGCTGCCATCGCAGAGCTCAGAGCAGTTGAATCCCGGCTCCATAGCAGGTCCTCAGCCGTCATCTAGCCATACTTTCGTCCTGCTGGAAGGATAAGCATTGGCTTTCTCCAGGGAGAAGAAACTTTTAGCACATCCCCCCTGTAAGCAGGGAAGGGTCTGAGGACAGCCCAGGATTGAGCTTACCCAAAGTGATGTGATGCACATCCAGAGCCAGGACAGGGAGTGCCCCCTGCCAGTGTCCCTCAGGGTGTCCTCTGCAGCAAGGAGAGTCAGCTCAGGACCTGGGCTCCCACGGAGCACAGTGGCATCCCCAGCACTGCTACACTACCCTGCAAAACAACACCTGTGAAGGATCACAGTGGCCCCCATCCCCTAAATTCCAGCTGGGAGCTCAAATGAGGTGCTATGCTGGTGCAAGAAGGAGCATGGCACCCTGGCACCCTGAACCCACTGCACCTTTCTTTCGCCAATGCATTCTCCTGCACTGGAGCAATTTCAGCATCATTTTGCAAGTATCCTCCTTGTGCTGGCAGTGACTGCTGATTTCATGGAACATCCCTATCTTCCAGCAAAGAACCAGGGAGTGAAGACAGCAACAAACAGCAGCAAGTGTTGCCAGTGCTTAACAGGACCTACACCCAGGCCTGGGTGAGCAGAGGGGAAAGTGCTTGAACCCAGTGTTTTGGCTGACTTGGCCTGAGGTGCAGCCTGGCTACCTGAAGAGCTGGCTGTTTATTAAGATTTAGAAGCCTGACACCTCTGTGCTCCCCATCCTTCCCAGTGCTCTTGCTGCCAGGTATTGTCCCTGCCTGCTCCTGCTCCCTTTGCACCACCTTTGCCTCTGTTCCCCCTTTCATTTCTCTTTTTGGTGTGGATTTTAATAGGCCTCATTACCATTTTAGACATGAGGTCATACCTAACCCTCAAGCATCCTTACTCAATTACCATTGTCACCAGGTTTAATTAGCTTCCAGTGCACGATCATAAGCAAGTCTCCTGTCACTAGCAGCTGGGGAGGAGGTGCAATAGCTCGCTTCCTATTTGCTCCTATCAACAGGTGGGAGGAAAAAAAGTATCCCTATCATGACACTAGGGGCTGCTCCCTGGCTGAGCATCCCCTGTGCCTGGCTGATGTTCCCTCCTTCCCTGTCACTACTCCTGACACTTTGATGCCCTCTCCTTCCAAGTCCTTTCTTTGGAAAAAACTCCTATCACTATGTGAGCAAAGAAAGATTAAATTAAAAAGAAGCATGGTCACCAGGACCTGGTCTGAAACTTGATGTTTGTCACAGGGCATAATTAGGACTCAAATGCCAGAAAAGCTAAAGGTGTTGTTCTCAGCTCAAGTATAGACTGATTTTTCAGCTTTAGAATAGTTGCTTACAAGTCCCAGCACAAGCACATCAAGGTAAGCAGGCTATTTGTCCAAAATTAGCAGACCCACCTCTGAAGCAATAATCTCAGCTCTCCTGCTGGCAGAAGCCTTCGTGTACTGCAAGTCCAGGCACTGTCCTGCCCCTGCTAGAACTTCCCTCAGTGTGAGATCAGCTTGCTGTGTTCTACAAACACAAAATCACACATCAGCTAGACTGAAGATTTTACACACACAGTGTGTAAAGACGTGGTTTTCAAGAGTGCTGAAGACACTCAGCTCCATCAAGCCTCCTTCTCTCTAGGTTGTAACAAACCTTGGTAGTGTTTCCCCTCTCCAGCAGGATCATTCTCTGAGAGTTTTCATACCTGCCATAGCTCAGGCTGAATGACTTGAAAAGACCCATGGCTGCAGAAGATATCCAGCTGCTGCAGTGAATGCCAGGATCGCTACAATGCTGGAAGTGCAGTGGCAAGGCGGAGACAGGCTCCATCTGAACAATTCAGAGACCAATGGACAGTATGGAGGGACTGGGTAGGGATGGGGGTAGGAGAGGGGCACTGAACCTTTGATGCTGAGAAGACCTGAAGGTGAGCAGTGCACAGCCTCCAAGGGGCTCAGCTCCTCCCCATGCCCCCAGGTGGGTTTAAAGACAAAAACTCCTATAATTCCTTGTAACCTTCTGCCATGTCAGAGGGAGAACACACCAGGCAGGTGGACCATTACCAAGGCTGGCATGAGGCCTTCCTGTGGCTCACAAATGGAGATGTTACCACAAGGAGCACCAGTTCAGCCCTCATCCACACGGGAGGCCACCCCTTGGAGGCGGGCAGAAACCCCTCGGGGGAGGGGGGGGTGTTTCCCCAGCCCCCACCCCTGCATTCTGCAAACAGCTTCCACACAATGATGATAACAAGCCAATTAGTGCTCATTAGTATTCCACAAAGCAAGCACCAGTGCAGCTGTCGCTGAAAGGCAACAGGCATTTCCAGTCCAGCTCCTGCCTCTTGTGGGAGCTAGCAGGAATGCTTCTCTGCAGCCTGGAGAGGATCCAAAGGGGACCAGCACTTTGGTGGGGGTCACTGACCTTCAGGAGGAGGCTGAGCAATCGTTGTCAGCACAGCAACAAAGGTAAAATCCCACATCCTTAAATGTAAGGGTCTGTTGAGAACAAAGATGTGGGGTTTGGTTTTTTGGGGATGTTTTTAAGACTAAAATGACAACCATTCCGATAGATCACTTCCAGACCAGAATCACAGAATGGCTTGGGTTGGAAGGGACTCAACAGCTCTGCTTGCCTTGCTCTCCCCTTGCTGCCCTTGGTCTCTGTGGCCTTGTACCTGCCAGCAGTCTGAGACATGGTGAAGAGTATTTGGCCACAGAGGAGCATTGGCTTGCACGTGGATATTACAGAAAAAACCAAAAGTTGATAGGAAACAAGTGACTGGACCACATGAAAAATATTAACACCACCATCTTCTAAGATAAAAGGGAAGCACTGATTGTTAAAAACAGTATTTGGATAAAAGTAATTTGTAGTCATCTCAATGGCTGATCTCCAGGCCTGGAAAATCTGTTTCCTTAGATCTGTTGAGACCCAGGAACACTTAGCATAAGAACATTTAGGTTGGAAAAGAGCTCTTAGATCATCAAGTCCAACAGTTAACCCAGCACTACCAACCCCTCCACTAAACCATGTCCTTAAGCATGACATCTACATGTCTGTGGAACACTTCCAGGGACAGATACAGAATCACAGAATCACTAAGGTTGGAAAACACCTCCAAGATCACCGAGTCCAATATCTAACAATGCTGAGTAACTGTAGACTAGCGCATAAATAACCCTCAAAATAGATGCAGCTGATGTCATCTAAATGCACTTCTTGATTCTGTCAAAGTTTCTTCTTCGTTTCTGTGGGAATCCAGGACATCCCTCAGGGTGCCCTGGATGGTTTGAGACCCTGGCAGGGGGCTCAGGAGCCTTGGCACAGTGCCCAAAAACCCTGTGCCTTGGATTTCTCTCCCTGGGGAAAAATTACCACCCTTACATGAAGAAATAAAAGTCACAAAAAATAAGTAGAGTGTAAGTTAGATTATTATAAATTGAAAAAGTAGTTTTTTAAGATTGTTTATAATAAGGGTCTGGGCTCAAGATGGAGGAACTTGGGTGTGTTCTGTCCTTCTTCCTCCTTCTTCCTAACATCCATCTTTTAGGTGATGTTGGCATTTCTGGATTGGTTTAGAATATAACCAGACTGTACAATATAAGTGATAGGTATTGGAAGATAATTGTAAATAGTGTTTACGTAGATTTAGTATAAAAGATAGTGCCATCCCAGGGGCAGGCAGAGTGTGCCTGGGACTGACTAGCTGGAAGGACTGCGGCTAGTCAGGAAAAGAACTTCTAGATTAGATAAAATAAACCACCTCTGGAAACAACAGAAGACGTCTCCTGACTCTTTCTCCGGTACTCGGGCTGGAACACAGAGACTCTAAAACACACACAAGTGATCAGCTCACATTCAACAGAGACACCACCAGCCACACCCTTTCAAAACATTTCTTTTGGAAAAAAACAGAAGAATAAATGCTTTAAAGAAGCTGAAAAATTGGCACATCATGTATAGACTCAGAGCAGGCAGAATGAACTTTTCACCCCAACAGGTTCATTTTGATGTAGTGTTGAAAGAGAGGCTTCTTCCCAAAGGTGACATCACTGTTCAGTGAATCAAAAGGTAGAAAACCAAAGACGTCAAATCACAGACAACAGAACAATTGCATTCAGTCTTCATGCCAGTCTTCATGAACTCTGCCATCCTGTCCGGTCACACCAGCTCTGGTAGAGAAATCTGCAAGGAGCACATCTGGAGAAACATCTGCTCAGAAGAACTTTTGGGAAGGTGGCAGTGTGGCCAGAGGCAGAGAAGAACAGCTGGGTAGAGGGAGCAATGTGCAAAGGGCAGAGCCATTCCTGCTGCCTCCAAAAGGGAGCAGGAGACTTTGGTCTGCTGCTGCCAGTCCTGGCGGGAGATGGAGCCCTGCTGGTATGGAGCAACCTCAGCTGACAGGAAGACAGCACACTGACAGCAGGAAATCATCCAGATAACTGTTCCGGCACCGTGAACACCGCGGGATGGGGTTTTGCAATTCAGAAATCTGGCACTTCTGAGACAGGCTCCTGCTTTTTCCTTCTGCTCTTCTTGTCCAACAAGATCCCTTCTTGTTTCACCTGAGAAACCTGCAATATTGCCATCCCCAAGGCGATGAAAAAAAGTCACACGCCAGACTTACTACAACACCCCCTGTGATGAAGCTACTTAAAAACTGATTTAAAACACACAGCATATCTGAAGATTATTTTTAATTTATATTTAAAACATCACCACCTACATTTTCATGCTTTCCCTTGCAAACACGAAAGGAAAAAGAAAGAAAATCAAGAAACCCTGCTTATCACATCATCTTAAAACCTGGGTTACAAAGGCTAAATCCCCAGGAACACTGGCGAGCTACAAAATTGTCACCCTTCTTCTCAGTGACTGCCCTGACCAGGATCTGCTGCACACAAAGGAGGGAGATGCAGAATAAGGTGCTTCTGACTCTGCATGCATGGGGAGCTTGCTTGTGAAACCTGAAATTTTGTGTTGACTGAAGCTAGGTGTGATTTTTCAAGCCTCCTACCATTTTGGAAAGCATGTCCCAATATCATGAAGGCAATAACTTATGAATGTTGATCTTACTGCTTGTCTGTCCACTGTAGCTCCCTCAGCTCTGCCTCTAGACTTTTTAACTTTATAAGTGCAGGTTGAATACCATATGGCTTTTTTCAGTTCTGTGGTTTACGTTTTGAATTAAAGAAACCTCCAGAAAAAAAAAAAAAACAACAATAAAAAAACACATTACTTTTTTTTGAACCACCGCACAGTCCTGTGATAAACTGACTTGCATTTCTCCCACTAAGGAGCTGATAAGGCTTTTAACTCTATAACCATAATTGCTATACAATGACAGGCATGTGAGAAACAGACAGAATAGATTGGAGATGCTCAAAGGAAGGAAAATTAGGACGGAATACCAAGAAGCATAGGGAGCATGCCACAGATGAGGCCAATATGACCAGACCTGATGGGGAGGTAAACCAAATCCTTGGAAATGCCAAGGAACAACTGCCACCCAAAGATCTGAGCCCTCCCTCGTGTCCAGCACATGAATGAAATGAGCAGAAACCTCCAGGTTTCTGCGTCCCCAAAGCAGCTGTGAGTCCAGGGGTCAGGATCTCACTGCCCCTTGTGCTGAGCTCATCTCTGCTTGGCCAGGCCATGCAGGCTCCTGACACAGAGCCAAGCAACAGCAGGAAACAGCCAGAAAAGTCCTTTCAGCTGAATTTTACTGACACCATGGTATCCCAGGTGGAAGCTCACCTTCCTGCAGTCAGTGAGAAAGGCAGTGGGGTCTCTGTTGCAAGACAGCAGCCTCATCACTTGGGGCCAAGGAGGGCACAGCTGCCTGCCCCAGAAACAGGCAGGGTACATACCCCAAGCACTGCTCTGAGAAGGAGCGGTGCTGCTCCCACGCCCAAGCCTCTACCCACAGCCAGGGGCTGGGGTGCATAATGCCCCAGCAGCTGTGCTGCATGGACAGAAAGGCCACTTAGAGGCTTTCCACCACTTTGGGAAAAATCCTGCGTTTCCATTACTCTGTAACAATTTCATCAATCATTTAATGTATTACTGCAAGACCACACCTATAGGTGCTGTTTTGCCTCCATGAGACAACCTCCCTGCTCTTTCCCAGCCCCTGGGTCAGGAAAGGCCCCATCCCATGCGCTGGGCATGTGGCAGATGACCTGAAAGTGGGATGGCAGGGGCTACCTCTCCAGAAACACACAGCCAATTTCATGCTGCACTGCACATTTACCATGAAGAGGCGGAAATGGCCAGGGTTACACGGCCAAACTGCATGGCCACCATGCCCCATGCCTGCAGAAACACAGCTCCTGCCTGCCACACTGCCAGGCACAGCTGAAGAGATGGTGGTGGTGTGCAAATATCCCCAAGCATCTGCTTCAAAATTTGCCCTGGTAGCTGCTGCAGGCAAGCCATAAACTCCCCCGTCTGTCAGGCTAGGTAATCCTGAATCCCTGCCGTGGATCACACCCACATCCCTGCCCCAGAAAGGCTGGCACCTTGACACAGGACAAGGAGGCTGCAGGACTCCACTGTGGCTTTGTGACACTCATATTTTCCCACCAGGACACTGATTCAAGGTGCTGTAACTGGTGCAGCATTATCAGGTCTCAGGGCTCTGCACCCATTCCTGGTGCCTCTGTTGCCTTTACCTGCTCCCACCCATCCACATGCATGATCTGCCTCAGAAAGCTGTCTTTTCCCAGACCATTCCCATCAAATACTGCTACTTTCTCCTTTGGGCAGGTGCCCAAATATGCTGTTTTGAGGCACAGCTCAGCCTCAAGCACCACTGCTGGAGGCTCAACATCCCTTCCTTCCATCAGCTCCCTCTGCCTTCTGGGTGTTGGCACCAGCCTAACAAACAGGAACATGCTAAACAGCCTTACGCGGGTGTACCCTGCCATTTTTTTCTGTCTTAACTGTACCATCTTTAGAAAGCCACCATGAATAAGAGGTTAAAAAGCCTGATGATTTAGAATTTTGATTTACAAGGGAGATCTACCTTGTGGTTGTGGTGTGTATGACTTAATTAAAAGCAGAAGCTCACCTCCACTGAAGTTGTTTGCTGCCAAGCTATAAAATGCAGGAGAGGAAAAGATTTCAGAAGGATTATTTCCATAAAGTTATGTTTCACATTAAGCAAATGCCTTCAAAAGCTCTCCCTTTCCAGAGCTGGCAAAAAGCTTCAGCTGCTCCTTCATGCAATCAGACACCATCCCCTCACAGCAACAGCACACCTGTGTTTTCGCAATAGCACTAGAATGGCCAGGCTGCAAAGCCACACAGCCCCAAGTAGGGGAGAGCTTCTAGCCCAAACAATGTCAGCATGTTTGTTCTCTAATTAACTTTTTTTCTTTCAAATATAGCAGGATTTTGAAAATCAAGTGACACATTTAGTCCTTAAAGAGGCAGGAAAACAGAGCACTACATGTCTTTCACCTTACCCCTGATGACCAAGCAGCAGGGAGTATTTTCCCCTAGGAGACAGATTTGACTTAAGGCTCTGGAAGCCAGAGATGTCCACGGCTCCTTTGGCTCCCCTCCCGGGTACCACAGGCTGCCAAACTACACCCAGTGCTGCCCTGCTCAGGCTTCTAGTCTCTCCGCTAGGCAAAGCAAGCCCCCTACCAAGGGGCAGGGCCACTTCAAGTTTCCACGAGGTCAGCCAGCCTGGCTCCCTGCAGACACCAGTGAGGCTTGCTCAGGGGTGGAGAAGGGCAGCTCTGGAACTGGAAGCACAACCAAACCCACTTTTAAACTGTGTCAGCACAGGGTCCACAGCAAGAGTGGAGCATGCAGTGCCCTGGCACCAGGTCGGTGAGGGGATGTGGCAGCAGTGCCAAGGCTGCATTAGAAATGCCAGCTGCAACTCAACACTGGCAGCTCCAGTTACCCGGGATCTGGTTCCCTTAGCCTCCTCTCTGCCCCGCTGAGGATGCAGAGCACCTGTGGGACAGTGGAAAATCCAGCTCTGGGTCCATGAGCCACCCCTCCCTGAGAGGTGACCAAGTCCCTGGGAGTTGTATCATGCTTAACTCTGGCCGGCAAGGAGAAACAAACAAGCTGGGTCCTGGAGTGTTTCCTGGGGGGGTGTCTCACCCCTTCGCAGCACTGTGAATCCAGGGCACACAGGGCACTCTCCCTCTCCACCCAACAGGGTGCTGTACTGTGGAGTTGCTCGCAACTTTTCTTCTCCCCGTTTTGAACTCCGAAAGGCACACGGCTCGCCCAGGTAACAGCGGTTTGGTTAGCACAAACTGACCTAGTGCTGCAGCTTCTCATCTTTGCATCCTGCAAGGCAGCCCTTTCCCATCACCAAGTGCCAGCAGACTCCCGCTCCCACAGGCGCCTCCTGAGGGCTGCTTGGAACCTTCGGGACGGTGTTTTCTGGAGAACTGCAAAACACCGGCCCAAGTCCCCCTCCCGTTTCGAGCTCAGGGGTGCACTTCGGGTTCAGCCAAGCCAACGAAGGGCGAACGAGGAGCTCCGCATCCCCCAAAACCGCGCCCAGAGCACGGCTCCGTGCTGCAGGGCGGAAACGTTCGGGGCTTGCCCGCCCATCCCACGGCCTCGCCGCAATGGGGTCCGGCCAGCTGCACCCCGTAGGCTGTGGGGAAAGGGGCAGGGGAGCAAAACCGCCAAAGTGAACAGCGCCAGGGCAGGAAAGCAACTCCGGGAGCAAACTGAACTCCCCTCGTCTCAGCCATCCCACTCGCAGCCCCGACCACGGCTGCCGGCCCCTCTCTCCCCACACCGCGCCCGGCGGAGCCCCCGACCCACCTGCGGGGACGGTACCCGTACCCAAGGCATCAAGCTGCGGGAGCTTGGCAAGAGCGGCACGGCCGGAGAGGGAACAGCTCTGCAGCCGCTCAGGGACGCGAAGCTCGGCACCGCCGGCTGCCCCTCAGCGCCCGCGCCCGGCCCCGCCCGGCCCGGCGGAGGCGGGAGGGGCCCGAGAGGCCGCGCTCCTCCCGCCGGGGCGGTGGCGCTGGTCCCGCTCCCGTTTGACCCGGGACAAAACTTTCCGGCAGGGGAGAAAAAGCCCGGGGGCAGAGTTGGACCCCGTTTCACACTGGCACCTCCTCCACACAAGGGTAGCATCGAACCCTCCCCAGAACACTCCCGGAGTCGGGAGAGCGGGACCTCCCGGCACAGCCCCCCGGCTGACCTGGCCCCGCCGCCGCAACCTGAGCTTATCTCCGGCCTTTATCCCACTGCTGCCGGCGGGATGCGCCGGCTGAGAACGGGCCCCCTCGCTCGGGTGCTCCTGGCAGCTGAGGCAGCACAAAGCCCCCACGTCTGTGACAGAACTGGCCCGAGAAGGTGAGTAAACGCGAGGGTGGCTAACCTCGTGCTCTGTGACCTGCTTGTGCTACCCCGTGGGTAGTGGTAGCCAGCGTGACTATTGCAATAGGTGTGTTTGTGTGAGCAGCACTCGGTGTCTTGTGGACAGACACACCGTCACTCTCAGCATCCCTGTGCTGGCCGTTTCCCTGTCTTGCCTCCCACGGTCCTGCAGCTCGCTCGCATCAGCTTAGTGCTCTCTCCCTCAAGACATCCACTCCGTTTTACTGGAAGTTTTCCCCAGCTCTGAAAGCCAAAAGCTCTGCTCCAGCACTGTGGTTTCTCTCAGCCTGCAGCGAAGTGCCAGGTGCTGCTAGAAAGGGATCTTTGCAGGTAGGTGTAAGGCCGTGCAGGTTTACTCTCTTTACACCATACTATTTACCTCATTTACTCAATTCTGCTAGGCCTTGGCATGAACACTGCTAATTTTTCACTCCTGCCCATTTCCAGACCTGCAGAGCCATGGACCAGGAGCAGCTGTGGTCTCAATGGGAGCAGAGGGGTTTGCACAGCACTGTTGCTCATGCTGTGCCTCACAGCACCACTGGCAACAAACAGTGACTTGTTATTTCCCAAGCCTGGTAAAAGCATCCAGTTTGCCGCCTTTGGTTCTGGCAGCAGCTCTCACTCCCCTTTACTAGATTTGACTGATGTCACAGAGGAGAAGCTGCCATAGGACCTCTCCCTTTTCCCATCCTCCTCTGCGAAACAGAGGCACATACCTTGCCCAGGGAGTCTAACACCGCCCTCCAGGAAGTGTTTTCTAGCCTGGCCAGTGATGGGCAATGAAGGCTCAGTGGGGCCAAGGGTCCCATCCGGAGCAGGTGAAGGAGGTTGGAGCCTTGTTACTGCCACATACAAAGTAAAATGAAAAAGCCCCTTGGAATGCCTTGGGAGACCAAGGTCCAGCGATTTAAAAGATGAAGACCATGGATTAATTCTGAGTTTTGGCATTGAAAGCAGCCCTTCAATTTGCAGAGGTGCAGATTATATGCAGCTCACAGTAGCTGTAATGAAGGTTCCCATGTTTCAGTATCTCTGGAAATCTGATCTCTTTTAAATGAAGTCTGTTAGACTGAACCTAACAATCTGCTCTCCACTTCTATAAAACCAGGACCATAAGTAGAAACATCTCTCAGCAGGAAGTGAGGAGAGAGGAGCAAGACCCTGACTGTTCACACAGGAACAGGGGTGAAGTGCCTTTTTTCTGGATCGTCCCAAAGCTAGCAGAGAGCACTGCTGTTGCCCTACTGATTGATTCATGTTTATTACTTAGCATTTTGTAAACTGGGATGAGAAATGGCCACTTTGTGTGTGCTTCAGTTTTGCTCTCA